>JAHZNJ010000284.1:0-15296 GCA_027744475.1 Lepidocyrtus cf. sotoi NNG-2020
AGTTTTCCTTGGAAAAGAATTCTGAAATTCACACAAGCCGTAAGAATTTTATTCCAGCAGGGCATTAAAAATTTCTTAAAACATTATTTTTCAGAGCGTATATATTATGAAAAAACATTTACTTATTTTATACCAGTCAGTCACTACTTACAAGAGCCTTGTAAGCTAAGTACAAGGTCTTTTGCTTGCTGCTGCTCTAAAAAGTTAACTACCCTATCCACTTCTCATTTAAAATTATTCCATTACTATGTGAAGATGGAAGCGTAGATGTTGCGAAACGAATTATGGAAGCAGCGGCAGCAGTATGCTTATGGCTAATGCATTTTGAAATATCCTTTGTACTTTCTCAGTAGATGAACGAAACCGTTCAGGAAACGAAGTTAATAGCTTTATCCTCTGTTTTTCAACTACTTTTTTATGATGAAAGCTATGATTCTGTTTACATGTTCCGACTTTCGTAAGTAAAGCGAAATGCATTCATTCAGATTCATTCAAACTAAAAAGCATTGTTGTAAAAGCAAAACTAATAATAAATAGCAGCACAGCAGCAGCCAACAACTTTCTTCTGGTTCGTGAAGCTAATTTAAAAACGCATATAATAAACAAGAAGTCTGATGGAAGGAAAACGAAAATGCACGCATTTTACTACTGCTCCCGCCGCCGCTGGTAGTACACAGACAGTTAAAAAGCAAGAACGGAACATTAATAACCCTGAACTGTTGTTTAGCAAAGAAAATGAAAGAGAGGGGATATAGTCTTCCTTCTTCGTCTCCATGTCTGTGGGTATGATCATATATTATCTGAGCAATTTGAAGAGGAGTTCCTTCATTCCTCTGCTCTGCCTGCATTTTTATGGTTTTGAAGGTCAGGCCGCTTCTATTCTCTAAAGAAAGAAAGGCGTTACTTTAAGAAAATGCCTGTGATTTTGTTTTCCTCGGGGATTACTTTGGCTCGAACTGATAGATATTCCCCAGATGTAGGCTGGGTTGAATCTGATTGTATTGGTAGAGAGGTCTTCTTAAGTAGTAAGTATGTCTGTGTAACCGATAGGTTTTCTTCTTTTCTATTTTTTTGGAAGGAGCTTATATTACTAAAGAAGAAAGCAAAAGAGTTGCAGAATCAACAACATTTTCCCCTCATCCTTTCGTTTTTCATTTTCTTGGAATGAATGAATAGAAAGAGAAAGAAAGGCCAAGAGATAGGAATGATAGGATGGTAATTTTTTCTACTCAGTCAGAATAGGAAGTGATAAAGATATTACTTTACTGCTACTGTTACTGCTGCGTTCAAAAAGTATCTAAAATATCAGGAATTCTAAGTTTTTAACTAAAAACAGGAAATGCCGGTGATATGATGGTGGTGCGGTGCGGTGGTGGTCATGAAAGAGTAAAAGAAGAAGACTGAAAAGAAAGAGGTGGGTGGTTATGGTGGGTGTGTATCTATACATTTCGTATGTGTACATTCGGATTACAAGAAAAGAGCAAACTGTTGTTGTTGCGTTGTAACGGACTGAAAACATTCCAGTTTACTGTAAACTATAAGTTGGCTCACTTACTCACACGACACAGCCATCCCAAAATGAGTATAGATAGATAGATAGAAAATAGTAAACGAAATAAAAATAAATGGGTTTTCCAAGGAGGCGGAAGTTAGCCTTTCTTCTTCTTCTTCTTCTTCTTCTTCTTCTTCTTATACTCCTTTATACTCCTCAACCTTATACCCTGGGGGAGGGAAAACGAAATATCTCTTTTTCTCATCACAAGCCATTGCCGCTTGCTTTGCTGCTGCTACTGCAATGCAATGCAACCCATACGCACATTGATAGTGAAAGTAGCAGCAACAGCAACGCTATTGCTTTGCTATATCGATTTAAAGATGAGCAGATAAATGGATATATCTATTTGGAAGTCTTAAAGGGTAAGAAAGTGAACTCTTTTGACTTGCATTGCTTTTGATAAATTTATTTTTTTGTTTTTAAGAGAAAAGCTAAAGGATGGATGATAGTAATGGGAAACTACATAGTATGCACTTCAAACGAAAAAAACAACAAGAAAAACCTTCTACACACCTTCCGTAATGTTCTGTTTCTGTTGCTTCCTTCCAAGAAAGAAATGTTGAAAGGGTGGGTGGGAACTGGGATGCATGAGGAGAATGCACCTTTTGTTTTGAGATTTCTTTCATTTTGCTCGTGCGTGTCTGTCTACGAAGCTTATTTTAAACTTTTAGGTTCAAAGAGTCTGGAACGTAAATGTATTCAGGATGACTAACAGGACAGGAAAAGTTAATTTCTTGCCTTGTTAAAGAATGCCGTTAAAAATGCTTAAAAGTAAAAGCAGACTTCTTTCCTTTTATGCACATTTTCTTCCACTCACGTTCCGAAAGAGGAAGAAGAAGAAAGAAATATCGAAGTTCAAATTCTATTTGATGTCTGGTGCGTGAGCTTCCACAATACACTTTAAATATAAAAACGTGATATACTCCAACAACTGCTAAATTATATTTATTCATCCCAATTGGATTAGTAATAGTAATAGTCACCTGCTAAAGCAAGACCCAAAGTCACAGGACAAAAGCCAAACCGAAATAACGAAATAAGAAGCAATAATGTAATCCTCCCGCACCAAAAATCGAAGCACCACGATACAGAGCAGAAAGACGAGGAATAATAAAAATTGTCATTCTATTAAATCTCCATTTTCATTCTTGATAACGGCAATCCATTTATTTAAGTCTAGTGAGCGTGAATTCAAACGACTGCTGTGTAAGTCTTGTAGTTTTGCTGCTAGGAGCCTATGCTTAATGCTGCTGCTGCTGCTACTGCTGGTTGAATCACTTCCTCTCCTTCACATCTCTTTCTTTTTCTTTCTTTCTACTATTCATTCATTTAAGTAATCCAAGTCATTTCTTATTAGAAATACCCTTTCGTACGTAGTACTTGCTGCTGCTGGTTTGTTTTGTGTGTCGGCCATTGCCACCAAACTTTACGACTTTTAAGAATATGGTGGTGGCGGCGGTTGTGCTTAGTATTTTCTGGAATGAAATGATAACGCAGTGTGTAAGTATGTATACTGGTTTGATGATATTACGATAAGGAAACAGCTGAAGGAATCCCTTAGCCTTTATCTTAACTTTTATAATATTTCCTTTAACGTTAACTCTGCTGAAACATTCTGGCTTCCTTTCCTCCTCCGCCGTCACTAAGCTCCTTCTTCTTTTCCTCTGCACTCGCAGTTTCTATTAAAAAAGTGACATGTATTGTGCTGATATCCTCATCATCATCATTTTTTTCTTTTGTTAGTGGCAGTAGTAGTAATAGTAGTAGGTATAGCTGCATATGTGCAGCCCGGCGTGACAAAAACTATTTGCTTTATTTTCCTTTATTCTTCCGGTTGCCCTTAAATAGATGATTATTTCTCGTTTTCCCCTATTGTTAGAATGAATTGCAGAAAAGAGGAAAAGGGGAAAAGGCAAGTGAGATTCATTTTTAATCGAGCAATACGCATTCCCACTTTGTCGGTCGGGAGGAGGAAAAAAATGTACCTACTTCACTTCCCTTCTTCTTCTTCTCTTCACACATATGTATTTTATGCTTTATGTTTTTACGTACCTATGTGTACTGAAAAGAAATTACTTTGGGCCTGTTTAGTGACAGAGAAAAGTAAAGTCAGTAGTCATGTATAAGCCATTCGTGCAAGCTACACCAGGCCACTTAACTACAGATCTCACAAGTCAAGTCCCAAGAAAAAAAGAAGAAAAAAAGTGAAAATGCAATGTTTTTGGAAACTCGTAGTAAAGTAAGTTGGTTTTTTGGCAAGGAGCCTGACACCATCACACGAAAAGATTGAAGTTCAATACAAAAGAAACTAAAAGAATACCATCACCACCACTACCACTACACTGGCTGTAAAGGACTATCGCCATCATCGCCATCGCCACCGACTGACTGCTGTGAGGCGAGGGCAACCCCAACCCAACCAAAAGGAAAGCAAACAATAGCTATTTTTATATTACGATTTTAAGCACTATTTTCCTTTTCCAAAAAAATTCTCATCTTGTTCAATAGTTTAATGCTTTTTCCTTGCTGTTGCTGCTACTTGCTTGAGTGAGTGAGAATAGAAACGAAAGAAATTAGGAGGAAAAAATATGAAATGAGGAAATGATGATGGCAATGAACAACCTTGGGTCACGTTCAATTGTAGTAAATAAGCATCGAATCAAGTTGAACTTTTTATTCTTATTTTTATCTTCCTTTTCACCATTTTACTTATTAACTCAAGCAAAAAAAGTAACGTAAAAACGTGATCTATATGGGAAAAGTGTAGAACTAAAGTGCGTAATTGTGCTTGGGAGGGAACAAGTAACAAGAAGGAAAGTGAAAGTTGCCAGAAAATAGAAGACTACTACCGCCTCACTATCACTTTTATTCATGTGTTCTAAACATTTCACAAAAAAGGAGTGGAATGAGTTTGGCAAATTTTCGTCGACGATTATTGGCTTCCGACCGCGTCTGTATGGTTGGACCGTTTTCGTCGTAAGGAAACGGCATTTAAATTTCAAATGGAAGTTTGTGGAAGCATTTAGTTACTGGCAATATTTTCCGGGAAAAAATTATTTTTTTTAGAATATACAGTTTTGATCTAATCCACAAATACGCCATGTTTGCATAGGATCATTCAAGTTGCAATCTCCGATTCTTACCCAGGCCCCATCATGAGGACTTGGAACTCGAAGACATCGTCCACTCACGAGATGAACGATTTGATAAGAATCCACGGTCCCTCCAACTTTACGGAATGTCCATGACTGATACGCGTTGGTTGGATCGCATTTTCTGATCTCCAATGTATCATAATACTCCCTTCCCGCGAATGGGCAGTGATTCAAAGACCCGGCCAAACCCATGAGCATGTGACCGTTATCGACGCCCTTTACTAACGTAAACATCTCTTGCTCTAAGCCTACGATGCTTTGAATCAAGTCACGTATCATTATACCAAATAGTTATGATGATTCTCTTTTCTGTGCACATTTTTGGTTTTGAGAAAAAAATGAGTAAATTTTTTCTTACTGTTTAATATCATGGCACTCCCAAAGTACTAATCTGTCTCCGTGTCGACCCACCAGAGGATCGCGATTCTCCATAATTATACATTTTCCCGATGGGATGTGGCGTATCAATTTAACTTTACTCAAAGTTGATACTTTTAGGGAAGAGCCAATAGAATTCACAGAATGAATGTCATTATTCGTAACTTGAGAAGTTAAAACTGTCCCTATTTCAAAAAGGCTAACGAGAAGAATGATTCTGTGTAAAATCATGTTTAAGTTTACGTAGAACTATGTAAAGAATGGAACTTTGACGCATAAATTTGAGTTTTCAAGGACAATTCTCTTTAGTGAATGTTTTATGACTGAATTCCACACAACATTTCTACTAACGACTATGTATTGGTTTCATAATAGTCTATTGCCCTGGATATTTTTGCACCTGCGGAGCGGAACTCTAGAAATTCAGTTAAAAGGTAATCGTTGTGTACTATAATGCAGAGAATCCTAATCGAAGAATTAACATTGACCCCATTGTTGCAGCCTTATAGCGGTTTTTCGTTCAGTTCGTAATGTTTTATTCATTTATGTTCTATTATTCATATTATTTATCTCGCTTGAAAAATGATTGTCAGAAATCGAAGAATTAACATTGACCCCATTGTTGCAGCCTTATAGCGGTTTTTCGTTCAGTTCGTAATGTTTTATTCATTTATGTTCTATTATTCATATTATTTATCTCGCTTGGAAAATGATTGTCAGTGCCAGGAACGTATAAATACTTATTTAACTAAATACATTATTAACTTAATGGAGATCAAGATCTCATTCAGTGCTTACGCAGTCAGGTTCTCGCAGCAAGCAGCAAATTAGTAACAGTTTTTTATTCGCCCTGATCTAAATTTAGACAACCGCTTGTTTGCTTTCTCAGTCACGTTATATTTAACCTAACCCATTGAACTTCCCCTCCCCTTATACTTATGCAAGTCATGTTTGAGATAATAGATAAGTAGTTCCAATTTTGTAATTAACTCAACAACTCTTTAAAAACCTTAGATGTTTATTTTGTAACCAGCTTCATCTTGTTTTTGGGCATGGCTCAAAGAGTGATATGCGACTTAGGAATCTTATATGTAGCCTGATTAAAATAATACGTAGCCTGCTGGTACCTACTTAACAATCCTTCAGTTTTTGTTTTTAAATCCTTGACAAATGCGTGGCTGACTGATGTGAATAAGTTATTTACGTACGTACATTCTTCATCATCAAGCTTAAAATTAAAGGAAAGCGTGAAAGAAAAACAAGCTAAAAATTATATGATCATAGTGTATGGAGTTGGCTACGTGAGTTTCTGCCTTTTTTCTAACTTACATAAGAAAAAATCGCAGAAACAGCTTTTGGTGGCAGAAATTATAGTCCATGACTTTAAAAATGTCTTTGCTTTTGCTTTGCTTAGTACTTCTTACATTCGTTTTACTCTAATATGCAAGCTCAACTCATAAAATATTCCAGTTACAGTGAACACGCACATCATAACGTCATCATTTACTGTAATCAGTTCACTAGAAATTATTTGCAGCAGCAGCGGGACCAACATAGTAATTAGCCACAGAGTGGATTGGTCTACCCCATGCTGCTGATAAAAAAGTAAACAAAATATCTTCATGAATTTACCTCCAGTCGGACTGCTGAATCCAGAATATTTAGTTAATTCTTTCTCAGCTCAGGAATGAATGGTGACCTACGTTATATTATTGCAATATGAATGTGACCAATTCATATTTATGAAAAGTACAGCCAACCAAGCCTACATAATAAACTATTAGGATTTTTTACTCAATGCAATGAAAATGTGGGCTGTCCTTTGTCCATTGTAATCTAATATGAATAAATCATCAGAGCGATATCATGACAATACTCATGGAATGGTGGAAGCAAGAATGCCACAAGGAGTGCAATGTGTGTGTGCTGAATAACCTCAATTTTCACAAAATAAATCAAGCATACAGTCTAATTTATGATACCTAATTGACTATCGTGTTCCGGAAATTGTAGAACTCTATGTAAACTATATATATGGGAGGGAGTGTTAAAGGTAGGACGAAGAAGGGTGCACAACATAATAACAGTGCTAATATGAACAGTCAGCGATTATTATTATTGCAATGTAGAAAAAAATGTAACGTGCTTATGTCGCGTTATGTATTATAAAATTTGGCATAATCTTGTGGCAAAAATGTGGCATTACCAAAAATACGCTTTGAGCAAAATAAGTTTAATTTTAGAAATAATGAATAAAAAGCATAAATGGGTATTATGCGTGATTTTTACTCTTATTTATTTTGATAAGTTAATGTATTTCTGTAAAATATTTTGCCAGCATTCATTCATGTCACAAAAAAGGGAATAGTAGCATAGCGTTGAGTAATATTTCACAAGAAATTAGGAGGTTAAGTTAAACTATAATAAATCTAGATTAAAGATAATAAATTGTATATTAGGTAAAGTGTATGCATATTTATACTAACTTAAAGATAAATGTTAAAAATAATTCGTTCAAACTTCTAATGGCTTTCCTCATCATCTTTTCCTTTCTTGCTTTCTTTTACCAAGGACGAAACTCTCTAGGGTAGGGGCTTAGCTTCTTAATAGGCCAGGCCAAATAGCTCTGTGGTTGTGTTGTGACATGACGAAACGGAATGAGTTGACAGGAACACTGTGAATTGATTTTGATTGAACCTGTCATAACCACAGGGCTTATCTATGAACTTCCATTGTAAGCTTTCATTAGGAATTTTAAAATCTTTTTTTTTACTAAATATTGGGTCATGGACAGTGCTTGGAATAGAAAAAGCTGGCCTTGCCCCGTGTAGGTATAAAATATTTATTCTATATAGGAAAAAATTAAGAAAATTGGGAAAAAATATTCGACCAGCAATCTTAAAATCTTGCCCGTAGAAACAATGAAAAAAATAACTACAGCATAAATATGTACACCTGTACAAGGGTAATAAACTTAGTAATTTAGTTTAGTTTTATTTGCTGGTTTGGTTTAATTAAATTAGCAAAATTAAATTTATTTAGTACAAAAATAGCAAGACCAAACATGCAACATGAGTAAAAGTAGAACAACGAAAAAAGTATATCTTTTTAGTAAAATCAGCAGACATCTTAAAAAGTTTGTAGTAGTTCCAACGGAACCTACTACACAAGATCAATTTGAAGGATCAGCCGCTCTTTACCATTCATCCTTAATACCTAACAGGAGAGTAAGAAAAAATCCGACTGAGAAACTTACTACCGATGATGATGATGATGATGATAACAATAACAGTTCTGATGATGAAAATCCTGACAAAATCATTTACCAAGAATTTCCGGAGACAGAAGAACATGGCATGCGATTCCAGATTCGAGAAAGATTATGCGATATTGTGTTTCAGCCGTGGATGATCTATTGGATTGGATTGCTAGCTGTGTTCGTCTGCGTTGATTTGGGTCACGTGGCTGGATACGCAATTTGGTTCTTCCTTGGGTTCACACTTTGTCTTATGATTTGCGTTGCAATAGCGGAAGCAGAAGAGAGGGAAGAACCATCTCCAAGAGTTAGTATTAATAATAGAGGCAGTAACTTAAATATTAGCCAACGTTCGAGTCCAAAGTCAATCAAGAAAGCAAAACCGGAAATATCCTCAGTCCTAGTAATTGAAGAAAGCAATGAAAACTTTCTATTGGAGAATACAGACACGGATACTAAATGGAAAGCTCAAGTAAAGCGCAAATTATAAATAAAATAGCTTAAAGTGGTTCCAAACCATGAAAATCTCAAGCTTTTGAAGAATTTCTCTTAAAATGTACTGATTTATTTTGATTTTACAATATTAAATAGGGTCGGCTTCTCACGTTACCCGCAGATCGAAACAAGCCATGCCAAATCTACAAAATGTTGCAATTGAGTAAGCAACCAAGCGGAATCGAGATAGATTTGAATCATCGGTAGATTTCAAACTTTGTGCTTATTCATGTATTCTAATGTGCTTAATTTACTTGATTATAAATTATAATGTAAGTAATGAGTGTTGTTTCAATAAAACAAACAATACAATAAAAGGAGTGGCGCAATCACATTATATTTTTAAAAGTTTCCTTTATAATAGAACTCTATAGCTGATGATTTTCAAGCATGATTCAACTTACTGAAAAGGAATAAATGAAAGGAAGGATAGATAGATGGAGAGGGAGTTGAAAGACGTTTCTTCGCTAGTCGCTTCCTCTGCTGCTGCTTATGTTTCTTTTCTAATGCTAGAAGCAAAAACTTGCACAAAGTTATTTTGCTCTCTAGCTTAATATTATGCCTTTTCCTATAGTATATCTTTTTTTAAACTTAGATCCGCTCTCTTCTGTTCGACTCTGCACGGCTCGTTTACGTTTTGTGAGAGGAGACTCTGAATGAATGGTTTTACCCAAAAACTTTCCCTCTCTCACTCTCTCTGTCTCTCTCTTTTTCTCTCTCTCTCGCATTTTCTTTTTTCTACGTAGGTATGCATGCATGAAAAGGGAAGAGAGCAAACTGAGGTTCTGTTTCCATTTCACTGTCGTGTTATCGTCGTCATGTTTCAAGCATAAAGCTGAAAACCTCCAAAAATCTAGAAAAAAAATACTTCACATGCATGCATATCTGAGGGGAGTTGAACCATTTTCACTTTGGTCTGCCTGCTCTTCCAAAAGTTAAATACGAGCTGGAAAAGTATAAAGCTGCTATGGTTTGGTATGGCGTTGTTGGCGTTAGTGGCAACTGGTTTCACCAGGAAAGAAAAAATGGGCACAGTCAGCAGCAACAGCAGCAGCAAAATATTCTTCTTCCCTTCTTCCATGGGAAAAGGGGAAAGGTACCAGGCTTGTTCTTTCAGTCGTTGGTACACAGTCGACAGCGGAGCATTGTTATTCTTGTTCTCTTTCCCTTTCTTGCTCTTTCTCTTTTTCTCTCCTGTGAAATTATCAAAAAAGCATAGTACAGAAAACTTATCATCATCATACGATTCAGTGCGTTGTACTGCGTACGGAGGAAGTTTTCTCTTTTCTGGCGGTGAACTTTCCTGTCTCGTTAAGGCAACTTATATTCTTTAAACTTCAATGGGTTATCTCATTTGTGCGACAACACCCTCACGTGAGCTTTACCTCACTACAACTGTTAACTCTTAGAAAAGAAAACGCAAAGTTCTTTTGTCCGGCTGGTCCTCAATTCTCGTAAATTTTGGACTTTCATGCGTGTGGGAGTGAAAGTTGCAGCCAGTAATAGTAGTAATGGTAGAGAAGAAAATCAAAAGTTCGTTGGAAAGAACACTTAATTCTGCGGATATTTAGACACTCTTCTTCCTTTTGTGCGCGCCACCGCCACCACCACCGTCTGCAGCGTAGTAGTACACATTGTTGGTCATTGACATTAAGCAGAGAGAAAGTTTAGTATGTATAATAATGTAGTTTGCTATTTTCTCTTTTTCAAATAAGCGGGTTATGTTCTCACGAACTCAGCGAAGCAATCAATGTAAACAACAATCTAAAGAACGAAAGCCGAAAGCTTAGATCTGCATAAAAGTTTTCTCTTGGCTATTGTAGGACATTGTAGACATTGTGCTAAGCTTGTATTTAGACAGTTAATAATTTTCTTACTGTTCGGGACTTTTGCCACAGCTTCAAACAATTCAAAAGTTGTGTGTGCAAGCAAGTGTAGAGTGGGACCTAATTATAAGGAAAAACTCTAAACGTATTATTAAGTTGACTGTGTGAGAGCAGAGCAGAGCGTGCTAAATTTTTGAAGAACCATGTGCATCGGAAGAAATATTTTCTACTACTGCTGATGACAAGTGTGTGTGAGTTCGGTTTAGTGACTCTTTAATGAAAATCGATGAAAACTTTATCAATTTTCCAAAACTTTCTCTAAAATAAAATAATAATGCTCTTATCATATTTCCGTAGACAGCAGCAGTGAAGTTTCATATTTCTTTTATACAAAAGCAGTGAAATTCAAGCAAGATTGTTGTTTATGGGGCAAACCAGTACTGACTGATGTTTCCCCATTTGACTTTATAATACTATCTGAATGCTGAAGCTGACAGAGATAAGGATAGGTGAGGACAAGACAAGTTCATTGGTGAAAAACAGTGCGCCTCAGTCTACTTTTACCATTACCATACTCACTCATTTTAACTTCTCAAAACAAATTACTTTATTCCTCCTGTAATTTTCAGTGTTTTGCTCAGGGTGGTAGTAAACGTGGTGGTGGTATTGTTATTCCGCTTCTGCTGTTGTGGCTGTTGTATACCAAGTAGCAATGATGATATCGGAGTGAGTGGTTGTTTTGTGATCCTATGATATTTTGCAATGTTCTTCCTCCTCCTTCGACTCAATTTATTCGATACCTCGAGGTAAATAGATTGTGAAAGCCTTTCATCCTTTTCATCGTCTACTTTCCTACTGTGTTTAATGGACATGAAAGAAAGTCACTGATGTGGATATAAAGAAATACAAATGTACGCTGGTATTGCTGACTGACTGGAATTCAAAAATGAATACGCGTTTGTAAATGTTTTAGAATCCAAAAAATAAACTTCCTTTTAATCTGAAGTACATTTTTTTAAAAGATTGATATGTGATGAGCATTCACCTTTAGGTATTATGTTTTTCTGTTATTATTGTTAAACAAACATTCAAGTCAAAAACTAATGTATGCGTAAGTAATACATATATTTTTTTCGGATGTGTAGCAACTGAAAGTTTAGCAGTTGAATGAAATGTATCAGCAAAGGGAGGGGAAAATCCATGTTCAACTCATGAGCAGTGCGGTTGAAATTTAGACGGATGCTTACTTGAGTGAAACTTGAATAACAAAATTTAAACTTGGAGAAGTTTTAGAATGATATAATTGAACCTGACAGTAAAAACGAAAGTTAAAAGGTACGTGCTTGTTGAAAGTTACATAAAAATAAATCTCTGCTCTATTGAAAATAAATTAAATCAAAATCTACTTAGGCTCATTGAGAGAGGTGAATAAAGCTTTTTATATTTTAATAATTTAAAAATACTAAAACGAAAGTACGCAATATAAACAAAGCGGGCCACTTCTGCTAAAAACTTCTGCATAGATTCATTTTCAAATAATCCATTTATAACATTTACATTCATATATAGGTACGCTACGCCGCGTGTGCTTAAAGTTCATATAATTCACCACCTGACTTTTTGCACTAATCCAACTATACGTATACTAAAACAACTGTTTTACTAACAGACAAAGAAAACTGTAGTAAAGTAACACAACGTATCTACTACCACAGAAGACAAGACACAAAGAACTTATTTGGTAGTCAAGGGCAGGGTTGATTCGTTCACTGGTTATGGTTATCTGCAGAAGAGAAAATTCGGGCACAAAAGGGCAATAGTGTCAGTTCCAATTGCAGTACTTTGTTGAAACATGTAGAGAAGTCTTCTTATCCACTACTGCTGCACTTTAAATGTAAAGTCTGCCCATATCTTTTAATATAGGAAGTTATACGTACTTAAGCTTGCACACACATACTTACATCAAGATTAAAGAGTGTTGCGCTTCATTTACTGGCTGCTCCAGAATAGCAAATTCTAGAACGACCTTTAGATGGCCTAAATAAATGCTTTGAAATTAATTAGTTAATGGATTCTTCTTCTCTTTCTTCATGAAAGTAATTTAAGTGACTTCTTCCGCTATCGTTTTATGGATACAGAAGCTAATTGTTACAGAGAAAGAAAGGTGGCTCATAAAATTTTGTTTTTCCGTTAAGAAAAAGAAAAGAGAAAAACTTTGAAAGTTAGCCATTCAAGGATTTTTCCCCGAAAAGTGTCTTTAAATAGTAGTNTGTTACAGAGAAAGAAAGGTGGCTCATAAAATTTTGTTTTTCCGTTAAGAAAAAGAAAAGAGAAAAACTTTGAAAGTTAGCCATTCAAGGATTTTTCCCCGAAAAGTGTCTTTAAATAGTAGTTATGCAATCGAAATAAAAATAAAGATCAAAGGAGAAACTGTACAGTTTTGGGAAAGGACGGCTTTGTAATTTAGAACACGAATTTATTAAATGCATTCCTGGAATAAAGGATGCAGCAGCAAAAAATTAAAACTTGTAAAATTAGAATTTATAGAGATTGTTAAAACTAATGGGGAGTATGCAATCGACATAAAAATAAAGATCAAAGGAGAAGCTGTACAATTTCGGGAAAGGACAGCTTTGTAATTTACAACACGAATTTATTAAATGCATTCCAGGAAAAAGGATGCAGCAGCAAAAAATTAAAACTTGTAAAATTAGAATTTATAGAGATTGTTAAAACTCTGCTGCTACTTGGATGATTTTATTTACAACGCACATAAAAAATTAATCATTCTCATCTTGTTGGGCGAATAGAGATTGTATAGCAGGCACCTAAATAACCTATTAAGTATTATTATCTAACAAAACTTTTTTTAAACTGAACAAGGAAACTTCACGAAAAGGATGCGAAAAGTTTCTAAGAAAAATGGGGAAAGAAAAAGTCGGAAAGTGTACATGTGAAAACTTTTCCCGCTTCCGCTTCTTCTTTCTCCGATAAAAAATTAATAATACGTAATTACCACTTCGTTGCATAATCGATTGCTACTTACTTAATGTATCTCTCTCTCTCAAGGAGGAATACATAATATTAAATGTGTGTGGGTGTAGCAAATTGGGCATCAATTACTCTAGTGAATGCTAAAAAGCTGCCGCGCTCGCTCACTCGTTCCACTTTTCTTTTTCGCAATATGTTTTCCACACGTTTTAATATATTATGTTCCTAGAATCCTGCATCAATAATGCAGACATGGCATGGCACCGAGGCACAAAACGGTTAACACACAATGTGAACAAGCGCAAGACTTACAACATACAACATAACAGTAGTAAGGATAGTATGTTATTGATCATTTAGAGGAAGATGTCTCACATCATCAGTTTCCTCAACCTCTCGGATTAATTTTCGACTCGTTTTACTTTTACACGTCTAACTTCTTCAGCAAATCCGTTGTTGTATTAGTAAGTATCCCTGTGTGTGCAGTTTAATAAGACAATAACAGACAAGGAATCAGAGTGCTCACGTAATAGATATAATCATTCTGTCTTGTTGCTGTCATCGTCAAATTAAATGATTGGCAAATAGCAAATCTGGGAGCGAAGTGTGTATGTTCGTGCTGTTATGTTATGTCGCTCTCATACTCCCCATAAGGTAGTTAGGCACTTGAAGGGAGAGTGATGTTGATGTTGATGTAGTAGGTATTTATATTATTAGTAAAAAAAGAAGGGAAAGTGAATCTGGGGGAATCTACACAAGGACAAGCAAGACAAGAAATTAAAGAATCTTGCAGTGGTTGTGGCCATGAAACAACAGCATTATACCTACTTTTATTTTATTGTCTGAACTTCCTTCTACTACTACTACTACTAACTCCAATTTATTTCCACCAACCATTCTTTTCCACGTATCCGGCAAGATTTAATTTACCGAAATGTCTGAAGGCGTAGTATTTACTATCAACTGCTACTGAGCAATGTAATTTCAGCGAGTAAAAACAAAAAAGTTTTCCAAAGAGAAAATAATCCATCATGGCCATAGAATTTCTTGAACGATTAAGTGAGGCAATGGATTTCTTTGTGCCAACACCAATTGAAGGAGATTGTTTTAAAAACAAATCAATTCTTATTAAGGTGAATTCTGTATTTCACCACCACTGCTGCTACTGCTGCTGCTGCTGGCTGATCCTTACTATTACTTCCAATATAATAATAGCGCTAGTCAGGAAGATAAAGTTAAGCAATTCATTACAAGAATTCTGAAATTTCCAAACCAAAGAAAACTCGTGGAATAAAATGGAACTTTACAATGCATAATAATATATTCGTAGACTTCAGAAGAAACTTTATTCTTTTAGATTTTAGAATGCCTACATAAATGAACAGCAGCAGCAGTGGGATAAAAGCATATTAATTACGGATTTTGTAAAGTTTTGTTGTTAATGTACATTATTACGAGTGAGAAGGATATCCATCGACTTTTGTAGGTTATAGTCTGAAAATGTACTGGAAATGAAATGTCAATTTCAGCCTTTTTATGGCACAACATTCTTTTTTTTTTGAGAATTGCTTTCGACAAGAAGAATAAAACCAGAAGAAAGAGAGACACAAAAGCAAAATGGAAAATATCAAAGTTACCGA
>JAHZNJ010000285.1:0-10718 GCA_027744475.1 Lepidocyrtus cf. sotoi NNG-2020
ACGATTAAGATTATGTTATGGTCTTACGAACGGATGGATGGGTTCTTGTACGTACGTGTGTGGATTATGCATAATATCATGAAATCTCATGAAAATCATGATGAAATGTAGTTTTGGTAAATAGTGGAAGTGGTAATGTTGTTGATCCAGACATAATACATAAATCCTTTCCAGAGAGCTAGACAAGCAAGTGAAGTTGCAACAGCAGCAACGCAACGCAATCATACATACTTACTTTTACACAAAGAAATGTTGACTAACTAGAAACTGGCAAGTATTATTTCTCTTTTTGAAAATGACTCCCACCACCACAAAATAATACTCTTTATTACCAGTAGTGGTTTGGCTTCTTATGTAATATAAAATCCTTTTATAGTTATACACACAGAGAGAAAGAGAGAAGAGGCATACCTAAGTATATGCTCTGACTCTCTTGGTTGAATCTGGTTAAATCGCTGCTGCTGCTGCTGGTTTTTGAAAGACGAAGGCGATGATGATTATCATCGTCATCGTATCATCGTGATGATCATGATTGTGTGGTGTAATAATGAAACGAAATGACTTTCAGTTCACTACACGATTTCCTTCCAACAAAGTTTTTTCAAAGTTTCAGAGAGAAGCGACGCGAGCATACAAAAAAAAAGTGGTGGTGATGATGATGATGATGAGATTTTGAGTATTACTTTATAAATGTGAGATAAGCTTACTTACTTTTTTATTATACTCTTTTGTTTCATGGTTTCTTCTTCGTCTGCTGCACTGCGTAAGTACATACAACAATTTTCATACATACCGATGAAAAGCCTGAGCCGAGCAAGGAGCAAGCGAGTGAGCCATAGCTCGAAACATTTATGTCTATTCTTCTACATTGGCATTGCAATTGCCAAGAACAGTCAGTCAGTGCAGAACACATGAGATTACGCATGGGGGATCGTATTATTCTCTCCAAGCAACATTCATTCTCTCAGAGAGTCCTCATCATCGTCACCACGATCATCATCAACATCATCTTAAAATGTTCTTTGTTTTTTGTATGCATTTTTTTCTCTCGACTTTTTTCAAGCCTTCTTCTTCTCTGCTTCTTTTGCTTACTTAGACACTTTACTATTCCATGCGCATTTTTCATCAAGAAAGGGAATTCTCTAAAACCGATATTACTTCTTCGCTCGAGACGAGACATAGGTATAGCTAGAGCTACCTACTATTATAGTAGAGCGCTTAGGTAATTTATTATAAACCTAGCTTACATACTCCCCGCATAATAAAAAATTGGCTTTTATCCAGAAAAAAATTGGTTGGTTGTACACGTTGCGTTAAAAAGGAATGTATCGAAGAAAGGTGGAAATAACTATTTTCTATGGAGTACATATTACTACACAGATTGCAGATATACTTTTTATGTATGAATTTTTATGTAAATGTATATTATACGGAATTATTATGTATGTATGCTCCTTAACTCACATTAACATTTCGTATCCGAAAGTCCATTCCGAAAAGTAAATACGGAGTAATAAGTTCAAAGGGGTTTTTTACTTCTCTTTCATTTCATCTTCACAGGTGATGTGATTTGATGAGATAACTAAAAAGATAAAGTAAATGTAGATGTAGGTAGGAATGTAGGAATGCGAAATGCCACTTGAAAATATTTTTTGCAGTATTATTATTATTATAAGGCAGTGAGTATGAGAGAATAAGAAAGAGAGTGCAAAGCTCTTTCGTCCTTCTTCGACTTTCCCCAATCAACTTTACGAAGCAGAAGAATAATATGATGATGGTGATGATGATCACACATGTGTGTCTCTGTATAATATATTAAATGATGTGGTGGTGGTGGTATACAAAGAAATAATATATAATAATAAAAACGTATTATGCCCGGAGGCTATTAACAAAAAAAGCTTCTTTTATATTTTTCTCTCTCCTCCAACAACACAAACACGTTGGAAAAATCTGACAGGGCATATAAGTAAAGGAGGGAGAAGACGGTCGACCGAAAATGAAACACACACATGAGCAGGTGGGAGAAGTTCGGAAAAATGTTGCAAAAAAAGCTTTTTAAGCCTGTGCTGCTGCTGCAGTGAACGTATACTACGTACGTACGCGAGCAAGTAAAAAGAAGCTAAACAGATTGATCATGGAAATATTAAATGAAAAAAGTAAAGGTCGACGGATGGATTGTTGGGATGGATGGACTCTTTCAAGGAGGAATTACGTTGTTGTAAAAACGCTCCTCTGTTGTTTTGAGCGGATGGATGGTAGGTACTGAGTGCCATGTCCATTTATTCCTGATGGGGTGAAGAGTAAAGTCAAGAAAGCTGATGCGATGTTGTTTGATGATGATGAAGATGATGCTCATCATCATGCCAATTATGATACCTGGGCTGTGAACTGTGTTACGTAGGCCATGACACGCAAAAAAATATTATGAAGAAATGATTGACGTTTCGCATAAAGCCAGAACAAAAATTGCAAAGGAAAGGAAGCAAAAGATAAAATGAAATTTGAACTGATATTTGATATGAAAATGGTCAACCTGTTGTTGTGTTGTTGTACTTTTGCACTTCAAGACAATGATTTATTCTAAGGCTAAAAGGCAAACTATAAAGCAGCAACGAGCGCAATTTCAGTCCTCTCTCCGTCCATCTTTCAAGGCACTCACTCTCTGCTGATCTGAATTTTTCAATCAGTATCAATCAGGAAATAATTGCCATCCGTAAACTGTGTGTGTCCTGTCATTTCACTTCAATAAAAGTAAATAACTGACAGGGACATTACATTAAATAGATGAAAATATACGCAGTGGGAGCTTATCAATTTGGTCTCATCTGAAATGAAAATGCTATCAAGAATCAAGAAGAAGAAGACTAAGAAGACAAGAGAAAAGAAAGAGAGACAAAATAGATCTATGTCTGTACACAAAACCGTTAAACTCATCTCTTAAAAGAAAGATCATCATAAAGATGATGATGATGATGATGAAACAAAGTATCGTATTTTTTTGCATACAGCTTCATAGTCATAGTCATAGCTATAGCTCTAAGGCATAAATGCTTTCAAAGTTTAGACATCTTTTGCAAAATGAAAATGAGTGAGTGATATATAAATGAAAATAGAGGATGATTCATTTCTATTCACAGAACAAGAAGAAAGGAAGGAGAGGAGGAAGAACAGAACAACACAACAACACAATAATAATAACAAGAAGAAATGAAATTTTTCAGTTATATTTGCACTTTTGTTTAAATTCATCTGCAATAATATAAAAGGAATATCACATCACCTCACTTCACGTCGTTCGTGGAGCATGCCACACAGTTTTACACTATTTCAAACACAAACAATGTAAAAAAAGTGAAGTTTTGAGAATGAAATCATTGAAGTCAAGCCAATAAAATGTGTATGAATTGAGGAATTTGCAGCTGAATTGAAATTTGAAAGGGAAAAAATCTCGATCATTTCTTCATTGTTTGCTTTTACTTTGGGATTTTGCTTCTGCTTAAATAACTTACCTATTTGTTGTTTGCTATTATGGTACTCTGTTTGTTCTTTATTCGCTCATCATCATCGTCATCGTCTCTTCTAAAAAAATTGAGGCGATGTGTCTTTGATCTGAGCAAATGCCAATTGCCAATATTTAATATTAACTATCTGTCATACTCGCATTATATTACTTATTGTACATTTAAGCTGCTGGGCTACTACTTTGTTGCTGTTTTATTGATTCTAGATGACCGACCGGCGAGGCAACTGCTCTCTCTTGATCTGAATCGTTTAGCTTAGCTAAGTTTCCTCTGACTGATAAACAGTAAATAATAATTCGTATCGTAATGAAGAAAAAAGTCAATTACTTACTTTCATAAGTTTAAACTGTTTTGAACCGATGACGACGACGACGATGGTGGCTATGATGATGATCATGATAATGATGATGAGTGAGAGAGCTACAATAACTTCACTTGACTTCATTTGACTTTTGCCAATATCAAGAGGTGGTGTATTTATAGTAGTGTGAATATAATATGTGGAAGTGTCAAGCACCTTTTTTTTCTTCCACATCCTCCTCTCCTATTAGCACCGTAAATGAATCATCCCATCATTATGATAATGTGGAGCACGTAGGATTTTTTTTACATCTTTTGGGCTAGGCAAGCAAAAAAAGTCATCATCATCTGAGAGAAGTAGTAAAAGCAAAGCAACAGCTAAAAAGCAAAGACATATAATACGCGTCAAAAGGTAAAGCCAGTCAGTCAGTCAACATTCATCCAAATCCTCATAAAATATCATGAAAAGGCAAAGGCAAACATGAAACAAGTTATTTCAAGAGTTTTATGACTTCTCTGAACTGATGCCAGGCCTTTTCCAAAAAATCCATGACGAATGCCCGGCATATTATTATTACCCACCTCCATCCACTACTGCCTTGCCTCTGCCTCTGTGTGTGTTGTGCAATCGCATGTACCGCGTTTGCCACCATCCTCGCATCGCATCATTACATACACGAGAGACCATCAAAAGCAATTTTTTCGCCAGTTTACACCGGATATTTATCCCTTCTTTTCCATTCATTCACTTTCACATTTCCCCTTTTTAATTTGATTTAAACGCTGTAAAATAGCCATAAAATAGTTTCGGAGTTTTAAAAGGGAATCCGTGCCTTGTTCGGAGAAAAAATATGAGCTTTGTTTGAACAAAGCCCAGTAAATAAACGAACTGACAATCATAATCAAAGCCAGTGTGCCCCACAGCCACAGAGATAGAATACAGAATAGAGGAACATCGTGTAGTATCATCTCCCTTTCCTCTTCTTTCACTCTCTGATTAAATTAAATTATTAAAAGGATGACAGGAGCGGTTGAAAGAAAGGGTTCTTATTTAATTTCTTTTTTTCGCCTAGAAAATATTATTTTTCCAAAAGGTTTCCTTCATTCTATTTTATTCACATCACAACAACTGAACTGAAACTGATTCCATATTTTTTTCAAACAAAGTTCTATTCCGTTTCCCTCTTAAGAAAAAAGGATATCGCATCGTCAACATCAGATATCTGATAGAAAGATATTGAATTACCATGTCATATGCAATTGCTCTGCATTCATCTGCATTTGCATACATTGTGATATGATATGAACTCTTTTTTTCTCCTCTTTTCTCTATTCTACTTACTGAGAGCTGCTGATGAATGCATTTTTTCTTTTATTGCACTGCTTTTCTTTTCCCCTTTATATTATATCATTCCTTCATTTCGAATTAGAGAATTCAGAGAAAAACTGTTTCTCTTTTTTTCTTTTTAAAACTATTCTTGTGTGTATGTGTGTGTGACTTGTCTTGTTCCTTGTCAAAGTGGCCTGTCTTTCGAAATACTTTATGGTGCATGAATGCATTGCTTCATCCTCATCATCATCATCATGATCATCATCTCACGCTGCTTTTGCTTCAGATATTTCTCTTCTTTTTTTCTAAGACTAAAGAAGAGGTAAGTAAGTAAGAGGATGAAAAAGCATTGCACTTTACTTACGTACTCGTACTCCTAGTAAGTAGAAATATTAAGCAAAAAGGATCCAAAAATACTTAAAGGCTTGAGTTTCACAAAAAAAGGTAATTCTTGTTCCGACGATGCAATCCAAAAAGTCACAATTTTAAAAATTCTAAACAAAAAATTGAACTCTTTTTTTACCCTTTTAAATTCCATAATATTCTTAGCATAATGATGCGATTGAGATGTGGATACAAATAAGGCTGCATAATTGAAGGATTTCTATGAAGATTAAGCTGAGAAAATTACTTTTTGACTGAGAGAAGAGTATCCATATGATAATAAATATATCGCATTGCGTTGCATATTATATCGACGGCTCGGCTGGGAAAAGGCAGTTTACATTTTAACAAAGTCAAGTGAGAAGGAAAAGGGAGGAGGATACATATTTTACTCGCCATGTCATGTAAATTTGATGATGATAAGAGTTTACGAGAAAAAGTGGAGAAATTCTAAAGACGACGTACAGAGAACAAAGAATAGTGTGTAGGCCGAGAAGATGTAGCACACACACACGGAAGAAAGAAAACTGTACTGAAGTGAACCGCAGCAACATCAACGGTATAACGATGGAGTACTAGTATTCACCAGAGACTGTTCCAAAAAATCTTCCTTCTGCTTCCTCTACGGTGGACTCTTCTTTCCCAGTATAATTTCCTCCCCAGCTACTCCAAACTCATATTATCTAATCCCTCCATATGGATGGATGATGGGGTAGACAGAAGGAGGGAAACTAAGAAATGAGACATGTAACGGAATTTCACAGACTATTTCAAAAGCGGCTGGTGCAGCAGAGTCAATGAAGAAAGTAAAGGGAGGCGGTGTGTTATTTGTGCAGTGTAGACTGAAAATGTGGATAAATAGGAATATCATCATCATCATCATCATATCGCACAAGTCAGGAAGGATGAATCACCACCGCCGTACCACAAGTCACCGCCAAACTTTATTTTTATATGTAAAATATCATCATCACCAACACCACTACCACATTTCACAAACCAGACTGGGAAAAGGTAGACAGGAGGAAGGAAAAAGGAGGCATATTTATGTATATCAATGTGTCTGATCGCCACGGAAAAGTAAATGCTATGCAGTTCAGTGGAAGAAGAATTATACTTATGCAGGCGAGAAAAGGAAAAGAGAAAGAAATTGTAATAGTAGCATAATCCTCCATCCGAAAATTCCTCGTGACGAATGTAGATTAGACTATTTTTGCCGGGTAGTGGATTTTTATCTTGCTTGTGTAAGTGTGTGTGTGTGTGTTGTAGAACAAACCCGTTCTTTGCCTTTTTGACTGCATCGCATCATATCATCATCAACAACAACATCATCGTCGTCTTGCCGGCTTTCACGTGTTTCCTGCTCTATTTGACTTTTTCAGACTTTCTTTCAAAGGCCATTCCTACTAGAAATGAATAGAGACGTAACGTAAACGTATCCCATGTCAATCTTTCTTTCACGCTATTTGTTTTATGTATATATAGGAGTCGAGTACTATTACTATGCTCATAGTATTGTATAAATTTTAGTATAATTTAATCCGGATACATCGAGAATGAATTGAATTAGGAGAAATGTTTTTTTTTCTTTCACTAAGGAGTCGAGTACTATTACTATGTTCATAGTATTGTATAAATTTTAGTATAATTTAATCCGGATACATCGAGAATGAATTGAATTAGGAGAAATGTTTTTTTTCTTTCACTCCACTTGTGAGTTTGCTGACTGAGTGATTACAATATAAGAGGGGATACTACTAGTGCGAGCCAAAAACCAGGGTCAGGAAGACTAGACAAGAAAAATATCGTCGAGGAGTTTTCTCGTCTGGCCAAAGCAAAGCCAAAGAGAGTGGGAATTTGTCTCGTCTACAATTTCATTAATAGAAAAAATATCTATTGAAGCCATTGCCTTTGCAATGGATTGAAAGGAAGTAAAAAAAGAAAAGTATCAGATTAACTTTTTTTCTTTACTTAAGCTTGAAAAAGTATTACAAATATTATTATATAAGAAGTAGAAGAACAATAAGCGAAAGAAATGCGCATTAGCAGAACGAAAAAAGTTCATTTCTCCTCTTCAGCTTCTTGTTTTTTTCGGTATTGAGTATCGTCAACATATCAACCTTAGAGGAAAAATGTCAGAAGAACCAAGACATATGAACGGACAGATGTAGTAAGGAAAGGACATGTGAATTTGATAATGCCGATGCGGTCGTTTCGCTAGTCGTTATCCGTTATCGGTTATCTTTCACCCTGCATGCACCATACAATATTATTCACTGTTTTGTTTAGACTTTAAAGATGCAGCAGCAGCAGTAAAGAATCTATTAAAACAATTTATAGGGATTTATGGATTGAAGAATCAATGAAAATCCGCTTAAAGAATTCGCCAGCCTCTATAAAACCGTTGATGGAGGAACGAGAAAGATTTTCAGTTGAAAATAAAATGTCACGAAAAAAATAGTTGTAAAGGGAAAGGAGGAAATATTAGTGTAGGGATTTTCCTTGCGTTGTGATTGCACACGCGGGTGATCACCATTCAATTTGATCATCATCCTTCCCATTTGATCGTGTTGTTTACGAAAAATTAATCTTTAGAGACTAGACTAGACCCATTTATATAGTTTTTTTGAGGGGACCTTGCTTGTCATTGGGTTGTTTTAGACTTGTTAATGTTATGTCGCTCCCCAATATACATGTCAACATGTGGGCGCCCCTGAACATGAAAATTATCTCAAAATATGTAAAACATTACAGAATTTATTATAGCATACTTGCGTTTTTATTACTTGTGCTTAATTTAATTCGAAAATTTTGGAGTAATTTCCTTCTTCTCTACATCATTTCATTTCCAAGCGGGCGGGGGTAAAAAAGGAAATCAGAAAGAGAGTATTTTTCAGCATGGACGAGCTTTCGAGCTAAGCTCATTCACATTTCACCATTATTCCTCTTCGCGATGCGATGTGATGACATTAAAAAAGTTCACCCCAGAGTAGTCGCTCAACGAGTCGAGTCAGTAAAACCCTAAAAATTATTTCGGTTCATTTCTCATTTTATCTCAAATTAGAAAATTGCTTGAAATTTTGTGCAGGGAAACAATAATTTCTTCTCTCTCTCTTTTCTCTCTTCTTTTAAAATGAATGCGTTAGCAAAGTATGCGGAACACGGAAAAATCTTTTTAGAGAAATAGAATCAGCTTGTCGGTTGATCTGAATAAGATCATGTCAAAGATTATAAAGCAACGTGTGAAGATGATGATAATGATGATGATGATGTTGGTGTTACTAACCAGTCAGCATTCAGTATTACGCCGCGCCGCCAACTGCCATACCGGTAAGGTAGACTAAACTAAACGTTTTAAATGTTCTTGTTGTTGATG
Source organism: Lepidocyrtus cf. sotoi NNG-2020 (assembly GCA_027744475.1). Taxonomy (NCBI): domain Eukaryota; kingdom Metazoa; phylum Arthropoda; class Collembola; order Entomobryomorpha; family Entomobryidae; genus Lepidocyrtus; species Lepidocyrtus cf. sotoi NNG-2020. The sequence continues at coordinate 8,915 of JAHZNJ010000285.1, forward strand.
ATGTTATAGATCAGCTTTTTTCTCTCATTTCATTCTCATATAACCGTGCCACAGAATCACTTAAGAAGAACAAAAGGGAGTGAGTGAATGCCTACCTTGGATTACCTACATTCACATTCACAGAGATTTATTTTCATGTCTGTTCAGTTGTTTGTAGATTATTATTCATCCAAAAAATCTTTTTTGAATGAAATGAGGAAGCTGTGAATAAACCTGAGTTGAAAATCATGAATTGGCTTAAATTTTAAACACCATTATAATCCCTAAATGATAATAAATAAATAAATGCTTTTTTTTTATAAATTGTAAATCTGTAAATAAAAAACCTGTGTTATGAAAAGTAAAGAGGATATCAATATCACTCTTCTCCTTCTTATCATCATCAGAGACAACATTTTTTAGCGAAAAGAACAGAATTAAAACACAGGATTGTTAAGGAATCCTTCCATCTCGTTGCTATTTGCTGTTGCTCGCTGCTTTAACTTGATTAGCTAGCCTTGTTACAAAAATTGTTGTAAAAGTCCACAAAAATGTTTCTCTCTCTCTCTCTCTGTTCAATTGGGTATACGATGTATCGTATAATCGTATCATATCGCATCGTCGTCTCCTGTCATGTAATGCCAAGCACACAATCACCTTTTTAAAAGCTCTTTGAAAGGAAGGTTTTCTCATTCCGTTGCGTATCTTTTTTTTAAAAAAAGTATGTGGATTGTGGATACAACCTACTTACTTTTGCGCTTAACAACAGCAAAAATAATTTCCAGCCAAAAGCAAAAGCCAGACACACAGAAAGAAGTGGTTTCGGTTTGCCTTTGGAACAAAGTTATAAAAGCAACTAAAAGTAAAGAATCGTTTGTAGAAAAGAAGAGAGCAAGCAACAACGTTTTACTTTGCTCTTCTCGTTTTTTATTTCTCTCAGTTCTCTCTTCTCTAAATAGATAATAAATTTGTCTGGCTGGATTTTATTTTATCAGACAGAAAGAGAGATTTGTTGTAAAAATGTTTGTGGGATTGGGACTCAATTGAACTGACGATGACGGTGAGAGAGTTGAGATGATCATGATGATGGTGTTGGTCTTGGTGGTGGTATTTTGTTATCCTTTTGAGTTTTTTGGCGATAGATAAGAATAATGAGGATCATTATGAGAGAGGATGGTTGGTGTGGCTGATCCGATGTCGCGAGCAGCAGGAGTAGGTCGAGTGCCTAATCTATAAAACATAATATACAATGTATTTATCCTTCCATCATTGACTGTTTCTTTTTCTCCTTTGTTGAGTCTTATCAATTCAAATTCAACCCTTTTTCTCTGTGTGTGTTTGCGTAAGGACAACAATAATTATGTGAGAGAGTTCAACTCAATATGTTCCCTGTTAAATATTTGCATTGCCTTATTTTTTATTGTTTGAAATAAAAATTTATTGGATTAAATTGAATCGATCATCGTCATCATCCTATCGTTTCGTAAATGATGATGATGATGATCAATACCTTTTTAATTTCAAAACGTTTCATCAGTTTGAGCATGATCGGATTATTCTTCATTTCATTTCATATATAAATGTTAAAAAATTATGATGATCGGTTGCTGTTTGGTTTGATCCAATTTATTCTCTTTTTCTGCTAGACGAAAATCATATTTCTTCTCCACGCCATGTCAAACTCAGGTGTACAATAAATAAATGTTTAAGTACCTACAAACAAGCCACTTGAGCTTGAGCTGAGCTCATGAGAGAAAAGTCTAGAGAGAGAGAGAGAGAGAGAGAGCGAGAAAAAAAACGCTGAGCTCTGCGTATTTCATAAAAA
>JAHZNJ010000286.1:0-27109 GCA_027744475.1 Lepidocyrtus cf. sotoi NNG-2020
TACAAATCCCTATAACCACTTGAAACTGAATAAAAATGAATCATTTCAGCGTGATATTGAAAACCAAAACCAACAATGAACCTTTTACTACGTTGATGAGGAAAGTGAGCGACGAGCGAACTCCTTCACCTGTTTTCATATCTTATCAAGAATAGCAGACAACAGCTTATCAAAATACGGTGCAAGTACAACAACACAAATACAAGAAAATTCTCATGAACAACGATGAACTAAAATAAATTTAATGCAGATTGAAGATTGAATTTACTGATCCCTCCCTCCTCCTCCTTTATTTAACTTAATATTATGATTAGACTCCCTTTCAGAAGCCTGATTAGAAGTAAATTTCCTGATATGCTCAATAGTTTTAACGATACATGCTTAAATAAATTTAATTACTGTACAGCTAAACAGCAATTTTTTGTGCCTGTACTAACACTAACGAAACTAACTACAATTTGGTGCCATTTATATCTCCTTTCAAACTTCCAAAATTAAATGCACTTTTGCTCGCTTTAAAATTGTGATATCGAATGAGTCAAATCTAATCATTTTGCAACGAATCTCAGAGCACCAAAAACGCTCTAAAACAAAACAAAAAATTACAATACAATCAACAAATTAATCTTTGAGCTTTAAGCTTTTTACCTTACCTGTTTACTTTTACTTTTTCAAAACACGAAATGTCTCCATAAACAAAATGATTGAATTGAAGATGAAAGTGAAATTGTTTTGAGTAACCAACCACCACCAAATCTACAACCCACATTTATCAACTTTTTCTCTGGCTAATTAAATATTCCATTATTTTTTTATTCCCCTCTATTCTTCACTCTGCTATAACTCCCCACAAAAACTACCAAATTAAACAATTTATTTATATTTTTAGCCAACACCAGCACAGCAATTTTACATAATTATTATTTTTCTCTAGATCTCTGCACTGTAATAAACAAAATCACCTGACTGGGTAAATAAAACCTGCTTGGATTTTGAACTATGTCTGAAAGTATGTTTCTTTTTATTGTCTCTCTCAGCAGGTATTTTGCCTATTCTTTCCTGGAATGCATGAAATAGTGGAAAGAACACATAATTTGTTTGTATATTTCATTCACATATGTACTTCATCTTGCTTGCGTCTTGCATTAATGCATTATACATACATTGAAGACAACAACAACAGAACAGACTAGACAAGTAGACAGAGAGGCCGAGAGAGCCACACAACAACAAGACAATACCACAACACATGCACATGTTATCTGCATGTTTCTGTGGAATGCAGAAAATAAGAATTTGCTTCGCTTTTGTCTATTCTATTATGCTTCTGCTAGCTGCTATATTATGCTGTTGAGTTGTTGTTTAGCAGAAAAGGCGAGCGAAGGAGGAATGAATATCCTCTCACTCTCGTATATCTATATCTGTGTAATCATCCATCCTCCCTCGTCATCAAATCAATCAGCAAATATATGCATCAAGCAAGGCAAAGCCATAAAAATTACGTATGCGAATTGAGAATGGCAATAAAACTACAGGATACGCTTGTTGTATCAAATGTAATTTTCCTTTTACTTATTATATTCCATAATGCCATAGACCTTTGTATTTATAGGTATAGCGAATTGAGAATGGCAATAAAACTACAGGATACGCTTGTTGTATCAAATGTAATTTTCCTTTTACTTATTATATTCCATAATGCCATAGACCTTTGTATTTTTTTGTGATTAGGATAAAATCTAAAAGAATTCCTCCCTTTTTTGTTTTATGTTTCTCTCTATGTATGCTATGTCTGTCTGTAAAAGATAACATATTTTTCTTACTCATATTAAATTGATAACCTTTTTTATTTTACATTTCAAAGTTTTGCAGATTATGTAATGCACAAGTGGTAATAATTTTACTATTCACGTCGTGTCCCGTCCCGTCCGTTATGTTAATTATATTATACGACACGGTCCCGTGTTTGAATTTCATTGAAGATTAAAGGGAACGCTATAATAATATGGTATAAAGCCATGATACAAATGATATTTCTTTCGGCTATTTGTACAACTCGATATTTATCTATTCCCACGAAAGTTCCATTTTTATCATTTCTCTATTATCCATCCATCCATCCATTTCCGCTTTCTCAAAAAGCATGATGATTGATAGAATACATACCTACCTAGTCTAAAAAACTCTACATCGGACACGATACGAGTATAATGCAATATGCAATGTAGAATGTTTTTTATTCGGAAGGAAACCGAAAAGAGAAACCATTGAAAATTAAAGAATTTTTTATTTCTTGTCTTTCTATGTAAATTACAGCTTCTTAGCAGCTCTACCGAATAAATGGAAAAGTGTTGAAATTGAATTTTTCAGAAGAATATGTTACATGGCTGCAGCTGCAGGCATAAGCCCAGAAAATATAACCACGCATACATATTTTAAAAAACGAAAAGAAACTCGTAAAAACTGATGCAAAACATATTGTACGACGGGCACTTTTACATCGCTCATTCACTCCTTTCATTTTTGTGGCACAGTTTTCAGTAATAAACTGAATTTTTTATGCTTAAAATTGCTTTCAAGAGTTAGAATTTTTTGTCTGCTGGTGCAGTTGCAGTGTGAAAACAAAAAAAAGTTATACAAAATGTAGTTTTACTTATATTGCACAGAAAAGCAGATATTATGTCTGGTTGTAGTAATGATGTTGGTTGGCTTGGTGGTGGAGGAGAATATGGGGAAGAAGAGAACATGAACCATGAACGTAGGCACACGGAGAGACAAACTGTTAAATGAGGGCGGAATTGAACTGTATAAAAAATGACATGGCATGTGCCAAGCCAAGTGCCGTCTGCGGTGTACTCTGTAATTTGGGTGCATTTTACATGTAAAAGTAGGAAAGAAGAAGTGTAACAAAATTAATAACATCCTTTTAGTGACAACGTACATATTGTATAATGTAAAGTTTATAATGGTATAATTCAGTTAAATTGAGAAGGTACAATATGAATTGAGAATGAATGAGATCTTTTGTTTTAGAAGTCTTTGTGATCTTTAAAATCTAGACTGACTGCACATATGCAAAACATACTGTATATGTACACCCTCTGAAGAACTTTTATGAGCAGATGCTCATCCTCTCCCGGTCGGTCAAACTCTTCGTCGGACCCCTATTCCCTTGAAAACGCTTCAAAGGAAAGGAAAATGGAATATTTTCTTCAAACAAAAACCGAAGGCATTCCGTTTTTATAATTTACAAAACGAACAAACTGTAAGTAAAGTCTCAAAGAATCTTCATCGGCGCTATCTGTGTTTCATTCTTTACGAACCGGAAGTCAGCAGAAAAATAAACTTTTGCTCATAACTGTTATTAATTAGCGTGTTACGTTATGTATGTAGCGTAGAAGTTTTTAGAATTTGAATCAGTCACTTTCAATTTGAAAGAACAGGTAAGGGTTGTCCATTGAAGATTTTTGTATGTTTTTCTTATCTTAATAGCCTGACCACTGCTTGTTCACAAGATTGTTACAAAGCTTTAAAATTTTTAAACACGTTTTATTACATGTAAAGTAATAAATAGAAAGGTAAGTAAACTTTTTAAAATGCTGTACGAAAAGAATCATATAATGAATGCAATGTTTGTTTTATTCCCTAAATACAAATGTGACCAACTCCGTAATGTAAGTACCAGCAGAAGTTTCAAAACTTGTTTTAAAAAGATGCCATATGCAATGCGTCATGCTCGTGCCTAAATCTTTACAAAAAAGTTGTACATATTGATATCACTTCTCCCTACATTTACTAAAGCCTTTTATTTTTACCACATGCAAATGCAGGTTTCAAAAAAGAGGCTCATTCTCAATTCACTATGCATACCTATTTGTTGGTCTGGTTGGTACGAATGGATGGGTTGAGTAGAGTAGAAGGCAAGAAGATTGAAGAGTGAAGAGGCTCTTGAAAGAAGAAAGTTTTCATTCATAAATTCACAGATAAGTATTTACAATTATACTAATTACAGGAGAAAATACTAAATACCATTTTCAACAAGTTAAACAAATCTCGTTTAAACAGAAAGAAAATTCACCACTCATTTTTATTAACAATCATAAGAGTAGGGTGGTAACAGTAGTATCACTTTTAAATGAATTCAGCCAATTCTGATTAATAGCCTTTTAAACTTACACCTGCAGGATTTTTTGCCAAAATTATATCAATCTTTTCGAATTCTTTTTAATAACACGTAGTCTAGTCTAGCCACATCAAGAATCAATCAAAGTCATTGATGAAATAATTCAAATGAAAGTGAAACTAATGTAAGTAAGACCCATCCGTTGAACCCAATTAGTATGATTTTAAAATGAAACCTGTCTGAACGAAACTGTAAAAATAAAAAAAATGCTCAATAATAAATATTTATAATTTTATACGAGAAGAGCAAATGGTCAAGCCCGGTATTAGCCTAATTTGCATACAATATTCCAACGCAAATACAACAACAAATCGAAGTTTGCTGCTTGCATAGAAGTGTTATATTTTTGTCGTAAACCGAATGAGTCATCATCAAACACACCTGTGTGTACCTACGCCTACGCCTTACGCCACTTTCTCACTGCATTGCACAAACAACACCCTTTTACATGATGCACATTGGAGAAAAATTTGCACCTTGTATGCTTCTTGCTTTCATTGCAACTATAAGCTGTCCAATCGAGGTTAGATTTAAAGTAAAGATATAGGCACACAAACGAATTACAAAATCGTGATTGTGTAGTGATTCCAATCATTCGTCCTTACTAATCAAAATCTAGTTTCTAAGCACTCTTCCACAAAATGCTTACAGATAGAAAAATACTTTTAATATTAAAATTCCCAGGAAAATATTTTTTTAAATGTTTTTGTTCGTACCTTTTTCTGTGAAAAAGAGGCGACAAATCTTGCTGCTGGACTCTGGCTTCGAGATCGGCCCAACCCAGCACCAGTAGTGGCAGATGATGATAAGACTTGCGTCTGTTCGTGATGATGAAGTTTGCAAGGCTGGCTATCCAACTGATAATTGCAGTTACATTTACTACTGCTAGAAACTGTTCTACCAGATGAGGAGATAAGGCCAGGATAGTTTTCAGTATCCGGAGTGGTAGGCACTGAATCAAGTGTTCTTTTAGATCCGCAGGAAGAAACGCATTGACCCATACAAAAAGTGGTGTGTTGCCGATTTCGTTTCATTCAAATGTTAAATCCATACGTATACAAAATGAATATAGTACATCTCTCTGGGGATAGAGATGACGAAGAATGGTGATGATGGTCGTGATGATGATGATGACTTTTTCACTCTTTTTTTCTTTCTGGTGCAGTAGAAAAATATGTTCTTCTAAAGAAGAATATGGAATTGAATGGAAAACAGGACTGGATCGTCGGAGACCATTAAAATCTCCGTTTTGTTTGTTGTGCACCCTCTGCTTTCTTTTTTCTTCCTGCTGCTGCTACTGGTAAAAATTTCTTTTATGGGTTTAGCTTCGTTTGGACGTTATAAGGATTGTAGCACGCTGTTGGAACTGGAACTAACACGGCTTCAAGGATAGATTTTATATTGTAAAAAAGATAGATGATGATGTTGGACGTTGTGTCGTCCCTAAATGCAATTCTTTTGTACTTGAATATATACCCTTTTGCAAAAACATTACAGGGTTATCTTATCTATTCTTTTGTTAGTACGTTACAGCAATTTTTTACGCTTCCAATTCCAACAACCTGCATCAATAAATACACTTGCAACGAGCAGCGGCGCGTCGACAACAAAAACACAGCCACCATCCACCACAACTAATTGCTGAAAGATTGATGAGGTCTCTCGTACTAGTATTGAACTGACCGTAGTGGAGTGGATTGGCTGGACAAAATAGTCATTTAGTCGACTACTAGTCAAGTTTTGTATTAGCAGAAAATATTCATTCCAAAAAAACGCTTTGATTAAAAAGTGATTGCTCCAATTGTCTTTATGCTCTGTTATATTAATTAAGCTTCAAGGGCAAAACTTTTTATTTTTAGTACAGATCGAAATTTGCATTAAAAGTAAAACAGTCAAGGCAAAAAGTTCGTATTTGAACACAGCAGTGCAGTAGTAGCTTTCAGTAATTTTAATAAAAAGTAATGCGAATGGAACGGAATGAATGAGCTGAGCTTAAAGAATAAATGTTGTTGGCTGGTTTGGTCTGTTTTTACTTTTACTTTACTCGATTGGGTTTTTGAAAGAGGAAATTGTTTTTATAAAAAATTAAATTGAAATGAGTTTCACTTCATTTTTATGTAATCGTAGAGATCGTGATGTTAGGAGTAATTACCTACTCTTGTTTTTAGAAAAATAGAAATGATGTAAACGCGTAATAAAAAGAGAAATCGCAATTGTGGAAGGAAAAACTACATCTGGATAGAAGTGAAAAGTATTTTATTCGATGATACGTAAAAAACACTTTTTGAGTTAAACCGTATTCCTTCACACGTTTCCCCCTGATGATGATGATGATCTTGATGGTTTCAAAATAACCCCATTCATGGAACATATTACTCTACACAGAATATAATATGACGACCACCTACATTTCTTCCTACAAATTATATACTTATGGAGGAGTGCTTTCACTATAATATTAACATTACAATACACACAGTATAAAAAACAAAAACGAGTGAGCATCATGACCATGCTTATTCATAACAACCTCGCCTTCTCGTTTTCGTTCACGTCTACGCATTAAAAATCTATAGGTCTACGACTTGGAAAGTTGGACAGTGGTGTGGCTCTATAACCATGTAATACTTGAGCATTGTGGAAGTTGTTTACAGCAGCTCGTACTCGTACCTCAGCTCAGCTATTATTCAGCTTGCTTTTACTTTCCCCATAAATTTTCACACCGAGAAAGGAGAGGGGTGCTTGAAGAAAGAAGAAGTTTCCGAAAGTAGTCAGAAGATGGGTGCTCAAAAGTATTTAGCTCCCCTACCAATTTTCTCCAGCGCACTCCAGAAGGCATCACAGTTATTTACGAGAGTTTTTATGCAGTATGGCCACGCAAAGCTAAAGAGAGGAAGAGGAAAAGGGAAAAGAAGAATGAATGAAGTTTGTCTACATTTCTTTAGCTCATTGCTACTTTTAGCTTACCTATTACCTACTTACTGACATTAGCATCATATACGGTTTAGCTTTCTCCTTCATGTCTCTTCTCTTCACATCATAAACTTTTTAAAACTCATTAGCACTTTCCAGTCTTTGAAACCACAGAGACTTAGCAGCAGCAGCAGAAGCGTAGAAGAGACAATTCCCTTCATCATGAATTCATGAAGTTGATAATCCGTAAATAAACCAACATCAAATAAAATTCATTGTGAAAGCCAACAAAAGCAGCTTAGGTACACTTTTTTGCAGGGGTGATCACGATCACTATGCCATATTTTGTACANCATATTTTGTACAATGATTGGAGTTAGCTTTATGTTGCCAAGGAGACCAAGGGCAGACTTATACAAAACAGAACGTCATACTGACTATTCGGTACGTCAACTGTTTGGACTTTTTTAATCCGAAACATTTTTTTGCTGATCCGATTCATCCAGTAAAAACAAAAGAACGAAGAAAGAAATAAAGCGAGACGACATTGCTTTTCTATGTACTAATACGGCCGTAATAATGCTGTATTAATAAACCTTGGATCGGCAAATAAATAAAATTCCATTTTATAGCTTAATTTTGATATTTGAACATAATTTTTCTTCAAAGCATCTCAATGAACGTATACGATCTGACTGAATTAAAGTGAGTGCCATAAAGCCATATACTACACAATACATGGGAGTACATTAAGAAGTTAATAACATTCTTCAGCAAAACCCTTCCGCATCCGTTTTGGACAATTTCCTTGTAATTTATTACCACGAATGTCACGAATAACGATGATGAAAACGGAGCCCCTCCTCCAACAAAATATCTGCCATTTGGCATTTACTTTGTCACTGAATGAGATTGTCATCTTGACTGCCAATATTAGAAGGTGTGATTTGTTTGACTAGTTTTGTGCCGCGACGAGGTCAGTTATATTGAACATGAATTTCGTTGCTAAGTGTGGTTTCTAGTAATAATATAGTACCAATACATAATATATGCTGCTGAATTCTGATGATGACGTGAGATGCTGTGATATTACACATCAGTTCTATTCTTCGAGGACAAGAGAAAAGCTGTACATCTTTTTTAAAAGGCCATTTCTCAGGCTTTTCTTTCATTTGTAAAAGAAAAAGCACCACTCTTTGTCATTTTCTTATCGACTCTCTGGACGGAAACACTTGGTCCGCAAACAGAAAAAAAGGAAAAGAGAAAAGCAGCTTCCCAATCTTTTTCTCTCTCCTTCTCCATTCGTGGTAAACCTAACCAGCCCAACAGCGAGGGACCCAAAAAAAATTCACTGTGCATGCATCTTCTTTGTAGAATATTGCTGGAAAATGAATTCTTATGAATTCTTATATTTTATCAGCTAACTTTCTTTGCACAATTTACTTAATTCGACTTCGTTGACTGCCTTTCATCTATCGTTGTCGTTCTTCTAAGAAGAAGGGAAAGGGACTTTTTGTTTTATTCATATTTGTAAAAGTAAAAGGCAGCATCAGCAGCCACAGCGAGAGAAAGACAACGAGAGACGAACAAAATAGCAAGTGAATCGTTCATAAGTACCCACTCAAGTAAAATCTAGAAGACGAAGGGATTCACGGTTCTGTAGCTGGAAGGCAGCGTTGCGTTATGGGAGGAAAAAGAGCATCAGCAGGAAGATCTAATTCTGGTGGCGGAGGAGGAGGAGGTGGTGGTGGGGATAGAGCAGGACACATGTATCCAAGAATATCTTCTGGTGGATCTACAAAAAGTTTTATAATGGAACCCTTATCAAAAGAGTTGAGAAAGCAAAAGGCTGCTGCTGCTGCTGGAGAAGAGCACGAGGAATTTCTTCAAGAGGGCCTTTCTTCTCCTCGTAAAAGTAGCTTTGATATAATCAGTTTACTAGAAGGACAGGATGATACAGTTTCCCCAACTACTGCTACTGGGACTGGAATTTCCACTTTAAAGGAAAGTCGTGAAGGGTTGCTGCGTGGATTGAACTGCAGCAGCAGCAACAGCAGAAATGGTAATAATGGAAATGGAACTAGGCTGGGAATTCCTTCTTCAGAGACACTACCTAGTTTCTGGCATTTTGTTCAGCCGGAAACAACAAATCACAACAGCCATCATAATGAACTTTTCCGCCACCACCACAGCCACCAACATAAGACCTTGCCAAGATTCAGGAAGGAGCAAATAAGTAATCATCTTGCAAAGCATAAAATTATTAGCACTTATGGCAACAACGGCAGCAGCAGCACCACCACCGCAAGCAGTAGCCAAATAAAAACTTCAACGGGGATTATGAGTGCTACTTCTGCTGCTAATACTTCTACTACAGGAAGCAATAATCCTTTGCCGTTATTGCCACCCAATAAGAGGATGACAAAGAGGAGAAAGGTCAATAAAAAGACTGCTCAGAGTGCGAGGGTGGCAGGATTTAACAAGTCTTTGGAGAGAAATCTTGATGATGACAAGGTACAGAGAAGAGGAGCGGAATGGCTTCGGGTGCTTACTCCACCACATACCACAACATCGACAAGGAGCTGACGCTGCATCGGCTTGTGGTGATGATGACGATGATGATGACGACGATGAGGAAGATGAACTTATTAAAAGATACTTTTCTGGTTTAAGCTCTGCTGGAAGCTCTATTTCATGGGCTGATGATGTAAGAGGATTTTTTAATCTCTGAAAAATCTTATTTGTCACTTAAGTAATTGTTGCGTTGTGGATTTTTAATCCATTCTGTTTCGTATAATATAGGCTATGGAGTCTGAGTTTACTTCTCAGCTTTCTAAATTATGGGAAGGCGTTGATAACGTTTGTGCGGGAGGAACAAGACCTGAGAAAATGTCTGATGCTGTTTATGAAGAATGTTTACAGTGGAGAAAGGCTTTTCCAAATGCTAACCAAAATCAACGTTTTAATAGGTATTTCGATTTTACTATCGTAAATACAATCGAATTTTAACTGTATTTGATCTTTACCATTAAATGCATTATATTTAATATATATTTAGAAATAACGTTGAAATATCACCGGTCGAAAGCCCAACACTCGAGGAAGAAAATTCTGATTGTGGCACCGTCATCGATGATGCGCCTTTCAGCTCTCTAGTCCACTCCCCAACCTACTACAATAGAACTGGCCGGAAGGGTCTTGATGACAGTGTTAACACTCTTCAAGCGAATTTCCGTACATTGAACTGCGCCACACCTCGACCCAACATCGAAAAATCTACAGAATTCGTGAGCGCTTGGTTATCCGAATGCCAAAACTCTTACGTACCTGACCACCTCCAGCATCGAAGCAATGATCCTCTTTCCTCCTTAATGGATTACAATAACAGTAGCCGAGCTTCATCTCCGCCTTTGTCGCTAAAAAATCATCATCCTAATTCTGCTTCCGTCTATGACAATTTCGGAGATGAAGAGGAGCGAAGAGGAAAAATCAGGCATAGACTTAGATTCGTCTCAGATATTGCTCGTAATTCCTACTCACATTATTCCAGAAGCCACGCAAAGTTCGTAAATGAGCCCAATCCCGAGAACTTTTTCACTTCTCTGGCGTTAGCAAACAATGAAATATATGGGCAGGGTTCTGCCTCAAACACAGAAAATTCTGCTGCTGGATTCCATCTTCAAAGTAGAATAAATGAATATGATGAGGATGGAGATGTTGATGATGATGAAGATGGCAGAGATAGTCCAACCACAGAAATAGTCTCTTTCCGACCAAATGTTCGAGTTCAGAGACCAATTAGCTCAAGAGTAAGGGACCATACAATTACCCCTCTTTCCACCAGCTATAATCATACTTCCACATTTAGTGGAATCGGAAGTCGACATGGAATAAACCTCAACAAACAAACGGGACTTGCATCAGCAGCTGCCGCAGCCTCTTCTTCTATTAATTCAAGGGTAAATGCAATAACAAGCTCTCATGAACCCAGTCAACGAAGAATGTTAGGAGGAATGTTTGAAAATTCAGCAACGGATTCCTCTACTTCCCCAACACAGTCTGCTTTAGCTAACGGCAGCAGAGTTCGGAGTGGTTTGGGAAAACAAGGTCTTACTTTAGGATATGGTGGTGGTGGTGGAAGAGTTTCCAATAAGCAGCCACAGCAGCAGCAACAACAAGCTCCGTGGTCACGACATTCTGGAGAGGATCATCTTGCATCTGACAGCAATTATGTGTCATCGTTATATGAAAATTATCAGAGTGGGTCGTCGGGTGGTGGTGGAGGTAATGGAGTAGGTGGGAATGCAGCGTCTGTTCCTGACAGAATGGGTCTACGATCCGGTCTTCATCGTTCATCTGGAAATAATGAGCTGATGCGGTCTCCAACCACTTCACTAAAAGGTGGCTTTCTGCATAACTTGGAGCGGGATAGACTGTTTGATGGTAGCCCAGGACGTATTCCTGAATGTGGGGAGGCGGACCATTCATCTTATAAACCTGTGGCGTCATGGCTAATGAATCGGAGAGTTGCTCCAAATTCATAAAAAAGATATAATACTACTATTTATGTAGTTCATTAGTTTTCATCCTATGGTAGAAATAAAAAATCGATGAAAATTTCCGCTTATAATAGATGGTTTGAGGGTTTTGTTGAATTTCTCTGAAAAATGATTTTGTTTTGTGGATTTGTATTTGTAGTTCAAAAATAACAAACAGAAAAAGTTTATCCATTCAAAACTAGCAAATAAAGACTGACAAAAGTAAATTGAAAAAACGCTGAATATGCTTTCTCCTTTTCTTGACCTTAAGTGGGCAAGTTTAATTTTTTAGTACCAAGCAATTAATATCTATGCTGGCCAAGATAATCTTATATTTACATACATTTCTCATTTTATTTCTCAATCTTCCAGCTTAACACCAACCAGTACAAATTATGAAATACATTCGAATAATATTATTATGTAAACTTGATTGGGGAACTACATACTGCTAAAATAATAAACCCAATTAACTAATGAGGAAACCCACACGAAACTTTTGGGATCGCTGAGAACACAAAGAAAGAAGTCTTTTACTTCTGGCTACTTATGCAATGAATAAAAGAAATTCAGTACTTGGGAAAAGATATTAAAGAGCTGAATTCGCGGAAACCAACTTTAAAGTGAAAAGTGACTTACCACCTCAACTCAAATTTTGCTGTTTACGCACTTCTTTCATCACTTTATTTTTCATAAACAACCAGCAGGCAGCATTTGATTTTGAAATATCTTATATTTATAACTCAATTAGAATTAGAGTTCGTTTGATGTTTTTGACGTCTGTGCATTCAATGCCAGAGGTTAAATAATATCATACTGAAGAACTGAAAATGGGAATTTTAATAAGAAATTTCAATAGACTCACTCACGGCAGTTGCCCTTTCTTGGTTAAATGTAAGTTCTACGAATTAGTAATTACGATACGTTCTTTATACATTATTCATTCAAAAAGTGCATTCAGCAACATTTTAATTCCATTCATTGGTCTGGGTTCCAATAAGTTTGATGAATTGAATTCAAATTTGGTAGTTTGTACTCAAACTCAAATCAAACATTCTTTCCTATCGGGAATCGGGAAGTAATTTTTACGCTCAACTTTGTGGTAGACAAATTAATGCTCATATTTGCAGCCTTTTTATGGTTTGGAATACAAATCACATTTGAAACATTTCATTTTATCACAATTAAGTTCCACTGAAAGCTATTGTTGGACAGGTTTCTATTAACAAAATTATTTAATTTTTTAAGGATTTTGTTAGATAACGAACTTAAGATAATACATAACCAACTTTCCAGGTTTGTTTGAAATAAGTTGAAGTTCAATGTTCTGTATTTTTCCATGTATTTTTTTCGTGTATTGTCTTTGTTATTCAAGCAATTAATTAGACTGCATCTTTCTCTGATGTTGTAAGAGGCTTACTAACAATGCCTAAAAGGTACATAGGTATGCCCAATTTCTATTCGTATATTCCATAGGTTAAACAAAGTTTTAACTTGTGTTACATATTGGAAAAATTTATGAACGTGACTTTTGTTACAAATCATGCGCTGCAAGGGTAAACAATTTTTGTTAAAGATTTCCAATTGGATTAAATAAATACCTTAAATAATTGAATTTAGCAAATCGTTTGCATAATATCATATTACAAGTTCATCTTGATTTCTTAAATAAACTTTCAGAAGTGTAAAAAGTTCTTGGAAAATTGTTTCATAACATAAACCTACATCTGCAAATAAACCAATAAATTTTCATCCACCCTACTCGATCAAAAACGTTTGGCAAGACGAAGAGAAACTATTATTACACTTAAATGTGTAGAACCGAAGGTTCTTAATGACCTTTCCCATGCACACGATTACTGTGTGATTTTGAATCGGTCCCAGTCCCCTCTCTCATTGTATCGTATGGTTTCAGTTATTGACACCTGACAAAAATCAAACCGTTCCGTTCCGTTAACACTACCAATAAGTATTTTAACGTGATTAGTGTGTGAAACTATGTTGTTTCAGCGTCTTCAGCAAAATCGAATTTCACAGAAGTTGGCATTTGTAAATTTGATAAATTGTGTTGGCAGAAACCGATAATAAGATCTCACGGGGAGAACAGATGCAAGATGCACCGTTTTCGTGGCAAACAAACAAGCAGGTGGCTCAATTTCGTTATCGAACAAGACGCTCGCTCTGTTTACTTCAAATGAGTATGCTCACCACGCGCTTCCTACTGTTAGCCCATGAAAGCAGAATGAAAAACAAAACGTTTCATTTTCACAGTTAAAACCATTTGCAATGACGACGAATCGGTATGAATATTTGCAACAAACTTTGACAAAGTACTATTTCTAAACTGCTTAACCAATTTTTAGGCAAATCCCAACAACAATACTCGAAAATGACGGGAATGGTAGCGGCGATAATGGGAAACAATAGAACGGAACCTTATTGTACAAAATATTTATAAATAATAAGGACTAACCGACCAGAACCTAGTTCACTACAGTTATTTCGCCAATTTTATCAACAACGCAAACGTAACGTGACAATTAATGGGCTACGCTAGTGCGTGGTATGGTGCGGTGAGGAATATCGCGCTTTGTTGATTTATTGCATGGATCTTCTATTAGCAAATTCGCATCAACATTTCCGTTCATTGTTGCAGAGTCATTTAACAAAATTATGATTTATGCTGTGATGATTTATGTTAGGCATTATTTGTCGTGCACACCTACTACTGCTCGAATGAAAGATGTTGGTTATTTCCCTCCCTCACATTGGCATTCTGAATGGCATTTTATGCTTTGCTGGGATGTAAGTAAGCAGGTAAGATTATACTTTTAACAATGTGATACAGAAACAGATTAGGCGAATAAGTTGAAGTTGACAGATAAAGCAAACTAGGGAGAGTAATGAAAATAATAGCTTCTTCATCTTCCTCTATCCATATTAGTACATATACGTGATTTGAGACGGCAATCTTTGAGAAGTGTGTAAGCAAATATATTTCAAAATAAAAATCGAAATTATAATAATCAAAGTTTCATATATTTTTGTCAAGTGGGTAAAATCTGGTTTGATAAGACTGAATTAAAAAAGGATACATTAAAACAATTGGCGACTTTGCATTTTCTTCGCGTTCAATTTTATTAAGGACTGAATTGCACGGTTATTTAGATTTGGCATAGTATTTCTATCGTACTTAAATTCATATGTCATAATAAGGATGCATTAAAACAATTGGCGACTTTGCATTTTCTTCGCGTTCAATTTTATTAAGGACTGAATTGCACGGTTATTTAGATTTGGCATAGTATTTCTATCGTACTTAAATTCATATGTCATAATTATAATAAATAATAACTAAGGAGAGGGATGGATTTAGTTTATTTTCTTCTGACACTTATCCGTAGGGCGAAATATGTTTTTGCACTTCCCTGCTGCTGAAGCATTCGTGTCATTTTACCATATTATATTTAACGACGACAACCTGTAATATATTATGTAATTTGCTTACAATAACATCAGCCTATTGTTTTGAAGGAGGTGCACGGGGATGATAATATATTTATGTAGCTTGTAGTTTTTTAAATGCAATTATGCAGTGAGCTAAGAAATTGCAGGTAAATTAGTTGCACAATTGGCATAATAGCAACAGTATGAATTGGTTAAATACGGCAGTATTTTGTTATTACTGCATCTACGTATTATCATTTGTGCAAGACCGGTAGTGACCGATTTTTTCTTTAAAAATGTGCTTGTGACGATGTTTCATGTTTTGACACAAAGTGAAACGCAAAACTCGAGCCTGTCATATAATTTTTGTGTGGTTGAATAATTCAGCTGAACATTTTTTGTTTGCGAGTTCGTTTATAAGTTTAGAAACGCAAACTTTGCGTTTTCCTTTTGTCGTGCGATGCGATATGATATGAGTGAGTTTTGTGAGCGAAGTGAAGCCTGTAACAGTTTAACTTTGTGGTTAGACTACACACACATTACAGCAACTTGACTTCTGTTAAGCACACAGAAGTGAAACAATGCTTAGGATTTTTACGAGTCAACTACATAATGACGGAAGCATAAGAAACTTTCTCACGCAGGTAATTTAATTATAACGATTTTTAATGCGATTTAAATAACGTTATGATGATAATTGAGATCGAAAGTGAGTAAGAAGTAAGAAACTGCGATTCTCTTTTCTCTACATAACTCTGTCACGTTAACAGTGTTATCGCTGCAGGTCAAACTCTTTTTCAAGACGTAATGTTGCTAGTCGTTAGTTATCCCTATTCGCTATTAGGAGATAATGCAACAAAGTTCTCAATACAGATGTATGCACTATTTTTTGCTTTAATTGAAATAAGATAATAAGGAATATACCTACTGCTGCAAAATAAAATCGCCAGTTTAGTAGAAATTTTTATTATTTATTGTTTCATTCGCGTTTTTTGTTACTTGTTGCACGTTAGACTTACTATGAGGATGGACCAACGATGCTGTAGTTCTTCGTGTCTATTGTTAACTAACTGACGGCCAAGTACCTATACGCCTCTTTCTGTCAACTAAGAAAATTATTACTTTTCATATCTATTAAGAAATTGTTTTGGTCGATTGCTTTGCTTGTTACTAATTTTCAACACAGGATTGTCATTTATCAAATGAAGTTTACTGGATTATAAAGTGAAGGCGTGAGTTTCTAAGTTAAAGTCAAAATTACTAAATAATGGTAACAACAAACTACGCCATGTGGTCGTGACTCGTGACGCTATTCAAGATCCAAGTCATATTTCAGGAAGTCTATTCCATTCTGCTGGATCATAATAATATTTACCAATAATAATAATCTTATTTAACAAGCTTCGTGTTTGTGTTTTCATGTAATTCAATGCCTATTCATTTCTCATTTATTTTGGAGTATACAATTTAATCTTGATTTGACCTCGAGTTTATATACGCTCTGCATGAATTCAACAAGAAACATAAATATTATCATCGCGAGCGATCGATTGATCACTTTAGAAGAGATGGACTATTGCGCTTCGACTTTGCTGACGCATTCAATAAAATTAAAGAGTAGTCATACTCAATAATTTGTAATGTAGGCATGTATTTATGTTTATATTATAATTAGTACAGAGAACAGAGCAATATCTGTCAAGTTCTCATGTTCGATCTCATTTAGTACATTTACATTACATGAGTCTTTTCTCTTCAATGAATTGGGGTTGACCGACAAACAAACAAAAAGACTCCTTGTTGATGTTTGTTGCTTGCTGAGATTTAAATGTTATTCTCAATTGATTAGAAAAAATGGGCGTGTCCTCAGTAAATGAAGAAGTGATTAAGTGATCTCTCTGGCCAGCAACAAGAAAATGTCGTGAATTATGCTTTGACCATCAGTCATCATCCAAAGAAGATAAAGCGATATAACGTTATTTAAAATTAAACTTGTGTTTGCTATATCGGTGACAGGTGAGGATTCATTAATAATTAGCAGTAAAAGCAATCATAGCTAACTAGAGTTGATTCTGTTAATTGGGGATATAATGCTGTAGTTGCGTGTGTTGTGTCTAAACTAAAAATGTGCTGTTATGATTATTGAAGTGATAAAAGCTTGAAAAATCATTCTGTGAAACATCGTTTCTGTGACAAAGCTACACGATGGCGAACAAACCCAGTGCACCAGAATTCGCAAATTTCGCGATTTTACTTCTTTTAGGATTGTTTGTGTCAAGTAGCTCGCCAGTGGAAGGAACATGCGGTTATCCGGTAAATCAATTTTTTTCATACATCATCGTGCAACGGCAATTTGCATTTATATTTGTAAAGTTGAAGTTGAAGTTGAACTACTTTACAGTCGTCCTCTTCATGTGCTTTAAAATTTTACAACAATAATATAAAACCACTGAAGCTAAAATTATACAATTGAAAATTTAATCATAAACACAAGTGACCAAAATAAAATGACTACACAGCTTTGCTCGCTGAGATATTTTGTCATATCTCACGAGGCTTTTGCTGCTGTTGAACATTCTCTAAAAGCAACATTTTCACATTAATATTTGATACATGGCATTTGATAAGGCTGATTTCTAATTTCCGCAGAGTTGTCCAAAAACAAAACCAGGTTTCATTAACGTGCATCTCGTCCCCCATAGGTAACTTTTTTTAAAATCAACAGTTCATTCACGTGTAAAATTTCCATTAGCTAATTGTACGGCTTCCTCTTTGTCATTTGTTTATGTTTACTCTCCAGTCACGATGATGTGGGGTGGCTGAAAACAGTCGATCAATATTATTATGGAGGTGAGTGAGCTATGAGCTAGCATAAGGTTTCCTTTTTTTGACATGATGAAGTTTTTAGATGAAGACTCTTTCACTTTCTCTTTATATGATCACTTTATATGATCAAAGACTAAGAATAATGCGATCTTCTCTCTGGTTTTTTGCCCCGTGGTTTCCGTCGTTGCAGATAACAATCGAATCCAACTGGGAGCGGTACAATACACATTGGACAGTGTCGTGGAAGAGCTAAGGAAGAGTCCCGACAGAAGGTTCATCTATGTGGAATCCGCATTCTTTTGGAGATGGTGGACAAATCAAGATGAAGACATGAAACAGATCGTGCGAGGACTTGTAAATAATGGCCAATTGGAATTTATTCTGGGTGGTTGGGTCATGAACGATGAAGCTTGTGCACATTACAATTCCATCATTGATAACATGGGGCTTGGACTAAGGTATGAAATGAAAAAGAGAGAGGGAGAAAAAACCATTTCCTTTCAGTACTACAAAATTCCTTTTAACGAGGTTCTAGATAGATTGCGAGTAGAAAGATATCCGTCACGACAAGAGCAAGCCAGATAGAAAACATTTTATATTCATTGTCGAATTATAGTACCATTGCATTGTGACTTGAACAGGTTGTTTGGAAGCAAGATTCATTCACTGTGATAGTACATTCGAAAAGCGGACAATATAATTGTAGCGATGGAAAGAATTCTTCTCTTTCATCTTTAGAAATTTACATTTATCAAAGGATTGTCAGCATAGAATTCAATGCGCTTAAGAAAGCAACACCACTGTATGCTAAACCACAATGCAAGTTACTTTTACTTTTAATGTGACCTTTTCTTTTTCTATTCCGCAAGCTATGCATTTAATTTAAACTCACTGTTATCTATAACCTTGATATTTTTTTATATTTGTTGCAGATTTCTGAACGACACCTTTGGAGAATGCGCCATACCTAAGGTATGAACTTAATTCAATTGCATTCTTTTTTTTTCAAAAATCAAAATGCTCCTATTTCAAGCTGTTTCAAAAGATAAACCTGAAGGGACCCTTCTAATGATTAAATTCATTTAGTAATTGATTCTTTGATTTAATACAAACAATTAGGTTTCATGGCAAATCGATCCCTTTGGCCACTCTAGGGAGCAGGTTATTAAAATTCCTTTGAAATTAGTTAATTAAAATGTTTCCTTTCTAAAACATCTTATTTTAAACAAAAATATTGTTGCATCCAGGCAAACTTATTTGCACAAATGGGATTTGATGGGTTATTTTTCGGAAGGTAAAACTGAAAACAATCTAAAGTAATCAAATTAATGTTCTTTTCATTAACATCAAAACAATAAAAATATTTATTTGTCTGAACTAAAATAAAAAATGTTTGATGCAAGGTTGGACTATCAAGATAAAGACTTCAGGCTGAAGAACAAAGACATGGAAATGATCTGGAGTGGGAATCCAACTAACTTAGGTATTGAATTTTATATGTTTGAAAAGAAAATGAAAGAAAACTTTGCTGCAAGGTTATAAAAACTGAAAGTAAAAAGACAAATGACTTTATTTTCTTGTCATTTTATGGTTTCAGGTAAAGACTCTTGGTTATTCACTGGGGCGCTTTATAATGGTAAGCTTTCTTTAGAATCACAAAGTACACAATGTGCTGAAAAATAATGATTTTGTAATAACAAGATCTGTAATTACAATTTTATTGTATTGGCAGGTTACAACCCTCCGGATGGATATTGCTTTGATATTTTCTGCGAGGATGATCCAATTAATGTAATAATGTTGAAAAATCAAAATGTTTTTTGCAAGCTCTCAGTCTAACTTTCATAATTTATTATTATCCTGAAGCAAACAATGCAATCGGCGAATTTCACATAAGATAATTTCATGTTTTCCTTAATCAATCAATTTTACAGGATGATCCAAAACTTCTTGGATACAATTTGGAAAGTAAAGTAAATAATTTCATAGAAATCGCAAAAGAGTGGGCAGAGCCTTACGATTCCGGACACGTGCTTATGACGATGGGGTAAATTATTTTCGGGGAATGATTGAACAACTTTTAAAATGCAATATCCTCCATGCATAGTAACTTTATCGTTATAACAAAATTAAACACGATCCGTATTTTAGATCAGACTTCCAGTACATGGCAGCTCATACCTGGTACAAAAACCTGGACAAATTGATCAAGTAATTTTATTTTGTAAAAATGATTGTAGATTTAAGCAGACTATATTTTACCTCAGGTGCAATGATGTAGGCGTACTATGTTTTCATTTGATCAAATTGTTTGTTGATTGTTTCTCCTATAAAGACATGTCAACAGGAAGCAAATCAGTAACTCATCTAAAATCAACGTCTGGCGGTAAGTGCTTTTCAAGGGAAGCCAAAGCAAAAGTTAATTGAAAAGGTCTGGTCCCTTTCGGAGCCTGTAGCAATTGCCCAGCATCATGGTAAATATTTTAGTTTAATTTCAATCGGACGGATGTCTTTTAATTTAATGTAATCATCCTTTTACTAGAATCGATCGAATGAATGGGAAAGGAAAGAAAATATTTTCATTTTCTTAAATTAACTTAAATAGATGCTGTTTCTGGAACTGCCAAGCAGCACGTCACAGATGATTACTCCTACAGACTTTCAGTTGGAATAAAAAGTTGTGAGGATGTGATTGATGAATCTTTCAGGTATTAAAATAACTAAATTTATTAGAAGGTATCTTTCAATTTCGATTACTGTGAGTGACGCAAAACTGAAGGTTCAGCTCAGTTCAAACTGTATCTCACATTGCCCCATTTATTTCATTAATCTGCTAGAAAGCTTCAAAAATCTTCTGATGCTGGAAGCAGCAGCAGCTCATCGGAAGAAAGACAAGATGGAAATATGGTTCGGACTGGAAAAGCCGCAGGAAGCACATACACGTTTTGCCACCAGCTTAATATCAGTTCTTGTCCTGCCTCGGAACAAATGGATGATTTTGTAGTGTCTGTTTATAATCCACTTGCAAGGGATTTGCAAAATACGTTTATAAGAATCCCTGTTCCGTCACCATTGTGGAATGTACAGGGACCCAAAGGTAAAACTTAACAGAAAAAATAGCACTTTTCAGGTTCATGCCAAATTCTAAATCTAAAATTAATGATAAAAGTAGATCTGCAACTTGAATGAAAGCGAAACCACAAAACCAGGCAATAGTTCTTGTAGGTATGCGCCACATCTTTCCACGTCTCCTGTGCCAAAGTTTATTTATAGAAAGCAGAAAACGGTTCATGCAAAGTGGTTATGTTATCTAATAAAACTTTTTTTTGTCTTAGATTGTATTTAATCATATTGTATTGTAAAGCACTTCTCATTGCACTTAGGTACTGATTATTATTACTTCGCTTCATAGTAATATTAATAAAAATGTATCTTGCAGGATTAATTTCATCGCAAACCGTAGTCATCCCGCAGCCCGTCCTTGGAATACCTGGAAGAAGAAGCACGGCTCTGTATGAGATCGTGTTTGAAGCAAACGTTCTCCCAGGATTGAGTCTCTCCAACTTTCAAATAACGAAAAATAACAGTGAAGATGCACTTCACTCGTTACAGTTAAAATCACAACTGAAACCTGTGAAAAAGGGCGGCAAGGGAGTTACCAACAAGTCGCATCATCACCACCACCAACACGCTCATCAGCAGCAACAAGAACCAGAGCGAAACTTTAAAGAAAACTTTATGGTTAAGAATTCCAAAGTAAGTAATAAGTAAATTCATAATGTTTTGCATAACTAACGCTATAACGTTCATAGTCTCGTGTCTGATTAACTTTCTCAAATTCCGAAAACGGTAGAAATTCAGCAAAATCTTGCCTACCTATTTTCCTTCCTTTTCTTATTCAAATATTCTATGAAATACAAATAAACTAGCAGTACATATTCACTAAGATAAAATTTAATTTAGTTTATCAGTTCCGCTAATAGTTAGTAGACAGATGCAAGATAAGAGCAAATTTACTGTAAAAAAATAAGTAGGCAGCTGGTGAAGTAAATATAAATGGAATTTAAATTTCCTCTTCATAGAATCTAGTTTCATTAACATTCAATCTTTCAATTTCAATACGCCTCAATAATAAAGCAACTTTTACTTCGCGTTTAATCTTTTCTTGTTCAAGCTGATATATTATCTTCTCTCTCGTATTTTATTTTTTTCATTATCAGGGCTTAGCGGTTGTCTTCGACTCGATAACAGGAATGGTTAAATCCGTCTTGAAAGGAAGTGTCGAGATTCCTCTCCATCAGAACTTTTACTATTACATCGGGATGGCTGGAGATAACTCAAAGTTTGAGAAGCGAGCATCCGGAGCTTACATCTTCCGTCCAAACACTACTACGAAATCTTCTTCTCAAGGCGACGGAGGAGATCAGCCTACTCCAATAACGGAGAGATGTTTCAGTTACCAAGTGTATGAAGGTATATCTAGTTCTATTTCATTTCTGTCCGCTTCTGCTACTGAATGAAAGAAAGAAAGTGAAAGTAAAAGCTCCATTCTTTTATGGCTGAATACACTTTTACTGCATAATAATATGTTTGCTTTTGCTTTCCATTTCTGTTGCGCTACAGCTACATACTTAAATTATTCACTAATCTATAATTCAGCGCACAATTTTTCCCAAGTCCTTGTCTGACCTTTTTCTTTTTTGTATGTGTGCAGGACATCACGTTACAGAAGTCCACCAAGTTTTCACAGACTGGATAAGCCAAGTAGTTCGAATTTATGAGAAAACCGACTTGGTTGAATTCGAGTGGTTAATAGGCCCTATCCCTGTGGAGTAAGTCTAGTCAAGTTTATATATAAAAGTGGCACATGTTGCAGCAGTATTGTGCTAAAATGTTTCATGCAAGAGTAGCCAGTTGCCACGTCGTATTAATAACCGGACGTAGCTCTTTATCAAGTCTTTATTGACTTGACTTGATTAAGTCTGCTGCACTGCATATATCCCATGTAGTTTGCTGCATAGCCAACTAAATTTTAAACACCCATTCCATTTCATCTTCATTTAAATTTTTTAGAGACCACTACGGAAAGGAAATCGTAACTAGATACACTACAGATATCCCTACCAACGGCGTTTTCTTTACGGATGCTAATGGAAGGCAGTTGGTGAAGCGGCAGAGGAACGTGAGACAAACTTGGCCGTATAAGGTAAAGAGAAACGGGAAAATACAAAGAAAATTCAAGTCTTTAGTCTTCAAAATCTTCAAATCTCAATTTTCTTCCTCCAATCTTACATTATGATCCCTTCCAGCGTTTTTATGGGAAGAGAAATCATCCCAGAAAATGAAATACCATTGCTTTCCTCAGAGTCGTTTAAATTCAATTAAGTTAAAATCTTTTTTTCACCCTTCTTCTTGTTCTTCTTCTCACAGAAATACGAGAACGTTTCTGGGAACTATTATCCAGTTAATTCAAGGATCCTTATCAGTAGCAATGAAGATTTATCGAAGAATGGGAAATCTGTAGTGATTCTCAATGATCGTTCTCAGGGTGGCACTTCCATGAATGATGGGGAAATTGAATTAATGGTAATAAAAATACGATGAACAAAGAACATCCATGAAGAATCGCTTCTCCTTCCCATCCGTTCCGTTAATATACCATTTCCTCCGGACTTGCTTACTTTTCATTTCCTTTTTAAATTATTATTATTGTGTAGCTTCATCGAAGGCTCCTTTTTGATGACGCATTTGGTGTTGGAGAGGCGTTGAATGAGACTGCCTATGGGGAAGGGTTGGTAGCCAGGGGGAAGCATTGGCTACTTCTTGCTGGAGAGGGAACAGGTATGTAATAATAATAATATGAAAACGAAAACCAAGCTACATACTAACAAATAAATTTGATTTGTCCTTGAAAATCATATTGATAGCTATTTATCCATCTATTTGTATTAAAGTATAAATTGTCGTTCCAAATTTCATAGTTAGTTAGGCTCCGCAGAATAATAATAATAACTTTCTCCTTCTCGTCGATTGATGATGGAGATCTAGTTCTATTTCTATTGGAGTTTTTGGAGGCACAAAGCAATTGACATACCTTCCATTTTCATTTTCAATTTTTTTCGCTCAGTTAAATTTTCACATTACCTCTTGCATGAATGGAGGAAATGAACAAAAAAAATCGTAGTAATAGTAGAGTAGAACGAAAGTGGTCCTTTTTTCTTTTTGTTTGTACAGATTCTCCTATTTCTGAGCATCGAAAAGAGGCCCAGGCTATTTTTATGGATAAAGTGCTTGGATTTGCGGATGTCAGCTTGCTAGATCAAGCCAAGTATGCTTTCATGCGGAATTCTGTGAGCCAGCAGAACTTGGATCTTTCAGCTAGAAAAACGATGGTATGAAAATGAAATGAAAATGTGTCTTTTATAGCCACGCTTATGTATGTACCTATTTATTTCGCGACTGATGTCTTGGAATCCTCAACTCGCACTTCAGCTCTTCCAGCAGCAGCAGCGCAGCGGCTGAAACAAATTGTCTGCTTTGCGTTTTGGTTATCTATTGAAATATTATGCGGTTGCAGAAATTTGAGCGAAGTGTGACAAGGATAAATCCTATAAACCTTTTTTGTTTGTTTGTATTCTTGTCGAGTAAATTAGCATCTGTGAAGACTGAGGGGATAGATAGGATGGATTTGATTTATTTTGAAATGCTGGCTTACATCACAATCAGATTCGTAGCATGATTCTGCCTTTCGTTTAGGTATAGTTTCGGTTTGGTAAAAACATCGGAATTATATTTCAATTTTTGTACTGCAGCGTTTTTTTACAAGTGAGGTGGGAAGATTGCAAGTTTAAGGTCCATCAAAATTCTGGTTAGTTGATGCAAATTTACTAGAAATCAAATGATCAACTAGAAAAGGATTTAATTACTAATGTAAAAGGGTAATTACTAACTTATTCCATCGTTGCAACTCCAACCTTAGTGGAATATTGATGCAACTCGCTATTTTTGCAAGACCTGTTCCTATTTCACTGAACACGCATACTCCACAATTTTCCATTTTTGTAGTCGACAAGTTTGCTTTAACCATTAAATTAAATAAAGGTAAAAAATATTGTATCATGTCGTATACTTTTATTATGCAATTGAGGAAACTGCGTGATTTTAAAACAATAACGTGTTTATTTTTCTTGAGAATATTGATAACATTTCTGAAAACAAAGGGTGCAAAAACTACTTGCGGTATACATTACGGCCTATATTATGGGATCACATTTCTCTGAATATTCTCTTTTCATAAATTGCTTTGTTTTATTTGTAGGCATCTCAACTCACAAATGTATTACCGGAAAACGTTCACCTCCTCACTTTGCAACCGATCTCCAGTTCCCAATTCTTACTTCGTTTGGAGCATTTCTACGAGCAAGGAGAGGATCCACAACTCTCAAAGCCTGCCAAAATTTCCTTTGACGTAAATGTTCTTATAACAACTACAAATAGAACTCCTGCCTTGAAATACGATTCATGGAGGAAGTGAAATTTAATCTTTCTATGCTTCCTTTTTAACAGGCGCTAAGGAAAGCAATTCCTGTAATGAAGTCTATTCGTGAAACTTCTCTCGGTGGAAATCAGTGGATTGAAGATGTAAAGCGCTTTGAATGGACTCCTAAAGACGACCAGTCTGGCTCCCATCCTCAGTCCAACGCCCACCACCAACACAGCAACGTTCACGTTCATGCTTCTCCCCTTACAAAAGGCTCCTCAATTGTGATAAATCCAATGGAAATCAAAACCTTCCTGGTTACCACTGCGTGATCGTGACTGTGACTCGCGACTATTATGTAAGTTTTGAGTGATGTTGATGTTGATGCTGAAGTGAAGTATGCAAGAAAACAAAAGGTTCAAATATTTTATACAAATAATATTATGCCAGTTATGTTTCATTAATTAATTAGGGACTCTTTTTTTGTTTATTTGGCTTTAGTTGTTAAAATCAATTTTATTTTATTCGAATTAATTAGGCATATTGTTGTAATTAATAAGATATAATGTCAATGGAAAGTTATGTAGATTTTGTTGAACAATAAACGTTACGTTATTATAAAGAAAACTAAAACGGGCTTACATATTTTAATGAAGCTTCTTTCTTCTAGAGATGCGAAAGTCGAAACCATAAGCAAATTACTTTTTGGTTAGAAGTTGGGAGTCAGTCATCTATAATCAAGAATTTTGTGTCTTTTCTTCTATTCATGAAATAATTAAATGAAACTTCAATCTCCTTTTCGTTTCTCAGAAAATTCATATTAATTTACATTATCATTGATACGAGATGGTAGGTAGGTAGGCTTCTTAAACCCTTTTCAACTTCCTACACTATTTAGTTCTCAATATCTTATGTACCTAATTAAATATTTTAACTTTCCATAGCTGAACTTAATTAAAAAGTGTTTCATGTACAGGAACGTGAAACTTGTATTACGGATTTAATTATGTTTTAATTAAATGAGTTGCAGCGGAATCGGGACTAGCTTAATATGCCGTATTTGATGTTGAGAAAAGCTGTTGAAAGCTTCCATGTGAAAAAGAAAGTGTAAAACCATTTTTCAAAAAACAAATAAAATTCATGGAACTAACGGTTTTCAAAGTTTTCATTGAGCTAAAATTTCCATGTGTACTGTAAAACTTAACTACATTTTACATACACGCGACGCGAGACAACTTTCAAACCCTTTTGAGGTATTACTGTGAAAGGTGGAGACAGGATACCATAAAAATTGCTAGCGATTAAATACTATTATGAAAGCAAGCCTTTAAAATATCTTTCTGAAGAAATTTCCCAACATAATAAAACTTCAGCTATTTGATGCGAGTCACATTACATTAAGCTATGGGGCAAGACAAAGTTACTTTCTTTTGTTTAATTTGTTGTAAGGTACGTACTGCATGGTCCATCAGCATACAAAGTCACATGTCGAAAATACTCCAAAAGTCCAAACTAGTCTGTTCGGCTTTCTTTACGCACGTTCTGCGGTGAAAGGCAACACTCGTAACTCCTTTTATTCACAGAGTAGAATGCTTTGTGCTTTTATTAAGACTTCTTTGAATAACCTAACACGCCACACTAAGCCATAAATATACCTATTCAATCAGACAGAAACAATCAAAATTTAGCCTTGAGTTTTAAAAAATTGGGAAACGTTAATTT
>JAHZNJ010000287.1:0-30589 GCA_027744475.1 Lepidocyrtus cf. sotoi NNG-2020
TTTGTCATCCGTCACGTACACATTTTACGCCGCTTGTGATGGCGATTCTGTGATAGGGATACTGATAGTGATTGATATTGATGAATATCATAATCTTTTACTAAAACCAATTAGTTTAAAATAGGCAGGAACAAAAATGCAAAACATATTTGAATCTCAAAAGTTTTTGTGGCTTTTTTCAATGAAAACAATTGAAACACATTTACCTAGTGTGATGCATCGATTTCACAGATTTTGGACAGTTGAAACGAAAGAGATATAAATTCATTAGGAATCTTTAAAAGGCAGTCTAGTTGTTGCTGATACATGCAATAAGGATGCCAAAACATCTATGCAAACTGCACAGCACAACCAAACTCCCTTGCATTTCAAACCATCCTCATCAATCAACAATATCAAAAATTAATTGCTGCGCTCCGTTGCTGCTTATGATGTATTGTACTACTTTATGGAAGCAAAGCGCAAAGGCATGGAAATTGAATGGACAATACTAATAAAAGCTGAGCTGATAGCTGATACATTTTTTTGTGTTTTGTGTTAGTCACATAAGCCACAGAATTTTTATTCTACCAGGCAAAAATCAGCAGTAGCCTAGTAGCACAGGCCACACACGGGCTGCTGCTGTAGCTGTGTGGCTGTGAAAAGAGTAAAAAAGCACACGCAAAAAGGTACGAAATATGCATAGATTATTAAAGCACTGCTGCTGCTGTTGTTGTTTTTCTGCTACGAAAAGTATGTAAACTAGTAACTCACAGATGTACATCTTTTTTACCATCGCATCGACTCCGCGATCGGGTTATTTTCATCTTAATCAAGGTTGTTTTGTTTACTAAAAAATCATTATCAAGAAGAGATTTCTTGAAAAATAAGATTTGTCTTACAAATCGTCAAAAACTCTTCACTTGCGCTGCCTGCCGTCTAGCTCCAGAAACGGTGTAAGTAGTAAAATAAAATTATATCCTTTTTACTTTAATTTATAGATTATCAATAGTTTCGATGGGGCAATAGTTGTTATATTACACTCACCCGTATTCGAATTTGGTTTGGTTTAATTTGAGTTTGCTCAGGATCATGAAATCATGATTAGAAATCCTGACTCAGGATTTTTTAAAACATAGTCGAATTCGTTCGTTCTGTTTGGAAGGCTCCTCTTTGAGTTAGTTTGCCTTGCATTTAAAGCAATTTTGCATTTTTATGCAAAATAAATGAATGGCAAATTTGCAATCTGCAGAAACAATAATATTATTGTTATTACACCTGTTTTGTTATCATTTACTATCATATTAACCCCGTCCATTGATTTAAATGATAAAAATTAATAGAATTTGCACACTTAAATCGTAATAAACTGCAACCTCGCTCCAGTTTCATTCTCAGATTTTCATTATTGCTCGAACATCGAAACACTCCTTTACTCCTTCATCCTTTGGGTTTTGTAGTTTGTAGCCATTTTTATTGATCTGATATTGATATGATGATGGTTAGTACGTTACGCTGTAACGTTAACGTTGTTTAAGTAAAATAGCAGAGGAACCTTTGTTCTGTGACCGTCATCGTATGTCGTTGTTGGTGTGGGCTCCTTATTGATATGGATTCACTTCACTGTATCGTGTTGCATCTGTACTTTTACATTTCTTCATTAAGATTTATTTATCCTTTTGATTTTTTTAAACTACAGATCGCAAAAGGATCCTGAAGAAGCTTCATGTTGGCCCGATTACGATGAGACGTGAGAGATAGATCTGTAAAAAATCCGCTGATCATGATTTATTGGTGAAACAAAAAAAACTAAAACCGTGTTACTGAGTTGTGCTTCGTTACGGTTACATTTACCCACTTAATCAGTAAAAGCATTTTGTAAGTCTCTAGTGAAAGTGAATTATAATTATAATACGCGCAATTGTTTGCTAACTGCTAGCACATAGTATTATGTGGCAGCTCGAAATAAATCAAAGCAACCAACTATTATGTAAGTGGGCTGAATGAAGAAAATGTCAAGTGAAGTGGAAAAGGTGCAGTTTAACAACCACCATCATCACCATAGTCATTGCCATTATGAACCTGCTGGAGATTACCGAAGTAAAGATAGTGCAGAGGAGGATGAGTATCTTGGCGTCGGCGAACGGGAGGGGGATGCCAATAACGTGAATTGGAGAACAGAGGAAGACGAAGAGGTCGAAGATACAAAGCAAAAGTATTATAACAATTCAGAAAGTGGACATGGGGAAGGGGATGAATTTGTTGAGTTAGCTTCAAGACCAGTCCGGTGGCTTGATGCGGATGAAATATCGGTAGACATGAATGACGAATATGGAGATCCCCAAGATGATTGGAATTTTGCTATGCCACATCCGTTATTCTTCCAGCGTTTGGACTCTGAAGAGGTTGTCTACAAAGTGGAGAAAAAGAAATGCAAGTTTATTGGCAAGTACGTTATGGGAGACCTCCTTGGAGAAGGGAGCTATGGGAAAGTCAAAGAAGCTCTTGACTCAGAAACACTAGTCCGACGGTAATTGAACAAAACTAATTCAGTTGTCCATTCATCTCATCATTTTCTTTTAAAAACCTTGCAATGCAAACTTTCTCTTTTATTAACGTTAATTACAGGGCGGTAAAAAGTCTCCAAGATGTATTGGAAATTTCTCCAGATAAAAAATTCCCGATATGGCAGGCCCACGGGTAAGATAAGATACCGATATTATTAAGGCGAAATGTCATTTTATATCATATCTCTGAGCTTTAAATTATTGTGATTTCAGGTATTTCACGCAGCTTGTTGAGGGATTAGAATACCTACATAGTCAAGGCATAGTTCATAAAGATATCAAGCCTGGGAACCTGCTTTTGACTCTAGATGAAAAGCTCAAAATAACTGATTTCGGTGTAGCGGAGGTAATTCTAGCTCTTGCTAACTATTTACTTTGATGGAAGTGGGTGTTTTTAAAAGGCCATAACAGAGGGTTTCTGTATTTTTTAAAAATTATTTAGGCAATCGATCCATACGCTCCGGACGATACTTGTGTTACATCACAGGGTTCTCCCGTTTTCCAACCCCCTGAAGTAGCTAATGGGGAAAGTTTCTCTGGATTTAAACTCGACGTTTGGAGTTCCGGTGTTACCTTGTAAGTTCATCGCAGTCCGAATCTGAATTGTATCCAAATAAAACATCATCCAACAAACCTGATGAATTACTGATTCTTTTTTACTTCCATCCAGATACAATATGACAACGGGAAAATATCCATTTGAGGGTGACACAGTATTCCTTTTGTTTGAAAATATTGCAAGAGGAGAATTTACTATGCCCGAGGAAGTGGACAATCTTTTGGCAGCGTTATTGAAAGGGATGTTGGAGATCGATCCCGAGAAACGGTTAACTATCCAAGATATTCGACATGACCCGTAAGAGTTTATGATTAAAGAATTCGTTTTTACTTTAATGTATTCTCCTTTCCCTGTCGTCCTGTGGCTGTTTTTAATTATTTTTTTCTTAATTTTCAGCTGGTTTAGAAAGCGTCATCTGACCATACCTCGAGAACAAATTTGTGTTCCTCCAGATAGACGAAAAAATGTTGGAGATCGATCCCGAGAAACGGTTAACTATCCAAGATATTCGACATGACCCGTAAGAGTTTATGATTAAAGAATTCGTTTTTACTTTAATGTTTCTTTCTCCTTTCCCTGTCGTCCTGTGGCTGTTTTTAATAATTATTTTTTCTTAATTTCAGCTGGTTTAGAAAGCGTCAACTGACCATACCTCGAGAACAAATTTGTGTTCCTCCAGATAGACGAAAAATAAGCGTACTTCCATACATAGATGCATATTTAAAAGGATCAAATGAAGATGTTTTAGAAGAGCAGTATATAACCGCAACAGAACGAGATTTCCAGTTTTTACAACATCTCGGTAATAATAATAATTAACTTAATTTTTTTGTTGAAAATGTGAAGCAATTGAAACAATTCAAAATGATGTTAGAACAGAATACAAATTGCATTAGCATCCAAGAATTTATACCTATTGCCAGATTACCAGCTTAATAATAATACTCATTGATTTGTCCAAGTGTTAAAATAATCTTGCATGGTCTGATCAGTGATTTTTTTGTTGGTTTGCATGAAGAAGAAAGAGGCTTTGCTGGAGGAGAAAGTGGACAAAACACCATATCGTCAGGCTCTATGAAACGCAAGCTTTTCAAAACTACTGTGAGTAACAGCAACCCTACTAGTAACGCTAATGGAATGCATGTAACCTCGACCAATGCCAACGACGAAAGCTCAAACAATCCTCCGTCAACTAATGTAGCTCGACAATCTGTTTGGAGAAGGTCTATTCACTATATTAGAAAATTCCCAATGTGTCGACAGACGTAGCTTTTAAAAATAATATCCTGCAGCACTGAGATTTTATGGCCAATTAACAAGTTTTCAAGTTTGATTTGAATTTTGAATAAATCGTAATTATTGTGCTTAAGTTTTAAGCTTCAACTGAAACGTACTCCGTTAGATGGTAACTTTGATAAGACGGAATTTTTTAAGTATAATAAGATTGTAAATAGACGAGCTTTACGAAATGAATCTCCCAATTCTCCTGTATCTAGCCACATATGTTGGCTTTAAAAATCTGATTGGTAATTTTGGATTGTCCGACATTGTCATTGTCAGTCAGCAATAGCAATCTAGGTATTTATGAAAAGGGAGATGGAACTGATGCGCGCACTGGACGGAGAAAAATGTTTTGTTCCAAAAACACAATTAACTATTTAACTGAAAGGAAAAGTATTGCTGGAAGCCGTGAAAGGGTTGTATGTAAAGTACCTTATTACTAGCTAAACAACTTCAGGGACTTGTAAATAACAATGTAAAGTTAATTTGTTAAGACGAAAATATGAATTTTTTAAGAAATATGGTACAAACTACTAAATGAAAAAACACGAATGAAATAAGTTTGATTGTGTCATACTACATAATGATATACGTAAACGTAACTTCCACTCGCATAGTCTATAGGTATTCTTTTGTCTGATTTAATTTAGAAGTCGAGTGTAGTTAGATAAATACAGTACAGCTATCCAATGCAAAAAATAAAAAATAAAGTTTGCCTTTAGTCATCGATCAAATAGAGCTATCAATTATTATTTGTACAAAAATAGCATTTACGATTTAGCCACATCCATACATGCTTATAAAAATTTCAGTAAATTAAAAGAATGACGTGTTTAGTATTATTGTATTATATATTCAGTATACCTATCCATATTGTGTACATTGATTGTACAATTACTTTTCTTGCAGCCATGTTTATAATAATCTGTAATCTGTAAAGATAAAATCTCGTTTTCTTTCCTCATTATGTCGTTATATTGTAGTTGTAGCGCAAACAACAGTTACGAAGCGATCATCGATCATACTTTAAACTTATTCTTTACAAAATAAAGTAAGGGATATTTAAAATGGGCCAAGTAGATGAATTAGACACAGAAATCAAACAGGAGTTATAGTTATGTAATGGTAACTTGAGAATAGAATCTTGGTTGTCGGATATTATTTTTGTCTAGTATAATGCTTTCTTAAAGTTTTTCTTCTCGCGAACGTTGACGGTGGTGCTGATTAAAATGACTGACCATAGGTTCAATTATATACAACTTTCCACAATAATAATTTGTTATCCTTCGTCCTTCAGGAAATCTATCAATTATTTAGATAGAAATAGTTACAAAAGTTTACAAAATTAAATATTATAATTAAACATCTAATAAACTGAAGTGGAGTGGAATCGAATGTAATAATGTAATGCATAACTAGCCATATAGATATCTATATCCTATCTTCCTCTTCTTGAACTATTATGTAAGTAATCTGTCCAGTAGTCCAGTGGAATTCATGAATATAATTAAATTAATTTAATTGTAACTTAATTTTAAGAATTAAGGAGCTACGTAAATATTTCCGAAATTACTTAAAATTATATTACACTGATGAGTACCAAAGATCGATATATTTATTTCACTTCACTCTATTTAACTTCCAATTCCCAACCCTATACAATGCTTCCAAATATTTCTATAATTGAGCTATTTCTTAACGAATTAATCACCAGAAATATGTTTAAAATAGATATATAAGGTAAATGTATGAGAAGAGACGACGCGACACGCGACGTCACATTAGACGTCATAATACTGTATCATATTAAAGGATTTTGATAAACAGTTAAAAACTCGTAGCTTAATAACCTAGCTTTAATTTGCATTTAGAGAAACAAAACAATTAATAAGCCATAAACCATTTGAGTTCTCCCTAATGCCATTGACTAGCTTATAAACGAAATTGATGTTAATTGTTTCATTCTTACAGCCATTTCATTTACAAATTACAACGATATAGATAACTTTTCTCTGTGAATGAAAGAAAATTAATTGTGTGGATTTTGCTCGTACTTATTACTGCTTCCTGCATGCAATGGCTAAAATCGAAAGGTTATGGTTTTGCTGAGAGAGAGATATTGTTTAGACGATTGTGTTACCGATATGTGATTCATATTGCAAAAGTATACCTTTTTCATGTGTCTCTGGCGGAGTTAAACATTTTAATTTTAAAACTGATTATTTATTTTAGATCGATGAATACCTTATTACATGAACACTAATTTATTTGAATAATATAAATACTATTTTGTAGTATTTTGTAACTTTTACTAAGGTTAAAAGAAAAAAGTTCTAAAGTTTTGTT
Source organism: Lepidocyrtus cf. sotoi NNG-2020 (assembly GCA_027744475.1). NCBI lineage: Eukaryota > Metazoa > Arthropoda > Collembola > Entomobryomorpha > Entomobryidae > Lepidocyrtus > Lepidocyrtus cf. sotoi NNG-2020. The sequence goes on from JAHZNJ010000287.1 coordinate 6,733, forward strand.
GGAAAAGTGGGGTATCTTGCGTTTTCGGATTAGGGCGTGGAATGCGTGGGGATTGGGAAAAGCCGTACTACACGTATGCGCTTTTTCCTACAAGAAAGATGCATAGAAGATGCTGTTCGGTTATTTATGCTGCTAGAAAATATCTACAGTTTAACAAAGGTTCATTACTGCATATTTATGCAGACGTTCACATTCGTTTCTTTTATGGCACGTATGTAGCATTGTATTATAGCAATATTTTAATAGACGTTTTTGCATTATTTTAGCTTTATTGATAATGAAATGATAAACTGTTATGACTGTTATTGTTGATGAATATATTATTTATTGTGAATTAAGTTTTGAGAAACCGATGATGTCATTATTAAATAGTAATATTATACACAAATAATTAATTTAATTAAAATCCCACGAAAATCGCATTTACAGTTTTTTAATGCGAGTATAATACTGTATGTACTTGATTATTTTAAAATTCTACGTGTAATCAAAATAGTTTATACAAAGTTTTGACAGTTCTGTGTACAGTCGAGAGGAAACAAGTTGTACCTTCGTCGTCAGTCTTCTTAATTTGCAAAGATAATAATATGAATCCCATGAGAGCAATTAACAATTTACTAAATGTTGTAATTCACACATAAACGAACCACAAAATATCCGTTAAATATACATAATATCTAGTGTAATGTTGTAAGTTATTTGTGGATTGATAAAGGGAACTTTTATACAAAACAAGAAAATAAAAGTCGACTTTAAACAAGATAATAAGATGCTTTCCCAAAGTATATCCAAGGCTCCAATTCTTTTTAAAAAATTGTGCAAGTTTTATTACAATTGCAGCAAGCAAATCACCCTATACTACAAAATCATACTTTACGTTTATATAAAATAACCGTTTACATTGATATAAAATAACCCATTCATCCATTTGATTATCTATTCTTTTTGTGAATATAAAAACGAAAAGAAATTCGATCATTTTAAGAAATATATTTTTAACGTTTTGGAATAATTTGTGCAAAACTATATCGCACGGGTTGATTTCCGTATCCGATTGCATATTACATGATTAATTTTTTTGAGTAACCTATACTTATTTGACTACTTGCTTACTAAACTTACTTACTTACTTACTTACTTCATAATTTGCTTACAAAACATAATTGTGATCACGAAACAGATTTTATGCATTCAATTAAAATTTGCTAACTACTACTTAACGTAAGTTACTGGACTGATGCAAAGCAGTTTTGCAAAACGTTTCTCTCTTTAGTTCATGATCATGCTTTATCATCGCGAAATTTTTATATGATAACATTTTCAAGTCATCATTGCAGTATTTGGTCTTTGGTAAGCCTAGACTAAAAATTTTACTTTTATGCCAGTATTCCGTATATGTATATGTCATTATCTTTAATAATCTTTAGCACTAATTTACAAGCCCAATTTTCTAAACTATTTGCTACAGTTATAACTTCTTCCAAGCATTTTGTTTGTTTGTGTGGAGCTTTATACGCCACACAACAACTGTATTTCAATGCAATTACCCGTCACCAATCTACAAGTCAAATTGATCGTTATCCTACCGATCATAAGTTAGTGAATTAGTATTTGCCATCAAGCCAAGGTTTTAATAGTTCTAATCTTTTAATTATTAGGAAACTAGATGATTTTACTAATAAAATTCAAAATTAAGCATGTCTAGGACAACCTTGTTAATAGTTGAATAAAGCGTAATGTTAATTGCAAATAAATCTTTCTCATTTATTCTTACAAATGTCATGTCAATGACAAAGTTCTATGAACGTACTTCAATGCACTATGAATGTTATAGTTCATCATTATAACACAAATAATTACTAGAAATTGAAATTATCAGACAAATTTTTCGTTGGGCCGATATGTGATATCAGTTGTTGGATTCATTGTTATGAATGTATTGCTATTCCCCTCTCTCCATAATCAAATGAGCAAACATCCTTCAACTCAAATGGAAAATGTCAAAGCCAAGTTAGTCGTTGTGGGGCATCTCGGAAAACTTCAAACATTACAATATAATATTACCGTTATCGGCAACACAGGATCCGTGCCATACCCCATCCATTCATCGCATCTTCAGCATAATGAGGTAATACTGATGTAGTAAACTCACAAATGTGCTTGCTCACTGTAAAATGAATAAGTAATTAATTACCTAACAATAAGTACCTATGCCCATTCTTCAGTATGTATTCCAAAAATTCGAAGTTTATTAAAGAAATATGAAGGGTTGTATTCATTTTTATATGCTTTAATATTATTCACATTATACCATGTTGAAAAGATTAGCTTGTGAGTGAATCTTAATAATTCAATTCTTACTGCACGTACATAAGGGATAGATGAGATGATAAACTGAAAGGCATAACTATACGCAAAAGTGCATTCAATTTTGCTAGTTTTGAAGATGAAAAAGTAGGACAAAGTGGTCAGTCGTGAGGCAAGCGAAGTCGCAGACCCAAGTTCTCTGTCATAGATTCATTTGGCTTCATTCAGAAACTGTTTCGAGACTCGAGAGAGACGTGTTTGAAATGTGTGTGTGGGTGATGTAGTAGTAAAAGCAAAGCAACAAAGAAATTTCTTTTGGTTGTGCAAAAAGAAACACATTCATAAGTACTCCGAAGAAACACAGATGCAAGCGGCGCGGTGTATGCAGCCCTGTACGTGATAGTGTAGCGACAGCGAGTAAGCAGTTAACGTTTTTCACGAAAATTTGAAACAGGTATCAGGACGGAACGTTTATAAAGGTATACCGAATTTTTACGCTTTTATATTGTGCAGTGATCTGTGAGATTGTGCAGAAAAGAAAACGAAATCGTTTATTTTTTTATGTTTCCATTTTATGAGACCAACTGCATTAAATTTTACTCATTGCGAAAAATTTCTTTTGGAAACTAATTTTCTGATGGTATGTAAAAATCAAAACTAATATTGAGAGTTGAGATAGGGTGCATTATGAACGAGTAAACTCCAAGAAGGCCATGAAGTTTGTGAAAATTTTCTCCAGGTGTCGAAGAAAAATTGAGAAAGTGAAAGCTATTTAAATAATAAAAAAGAGATTTACATAATAAACGTGACTGTGACAGCTTGAAATACTCAAAAAGTACATAACTGTAAATAGTGATAATAAATAGGAAGATTTAATAAGTTTTTTTTACCTGCATCCAGTAATTTTTTGACATTTCTGTTCTCTCAACAACTAAATTTACGCATGAGTATCTAATTTTCACCAGTGCGTAAACAATATCTCACCGCATTGTCATTGATATATTATTATTATTGATCGAATCACACCGCGCGCACCGCACAGCTCTCCGACTTGTTGGAATAAAATTTCCACTTTAATTGGATTTTTAAAAAAGGGAAACAGCCAACTGCCTCAAGATGATGAAAACACCGCTTGCCATCATTCTCGGATATATTCTTGTAGTCGTATATGGATTGCAGACTACCATCTATGAACACGTTCCGGGTAAGTATTGAGCTCATTCGATATTTTTTTCTACAAGTTCCGTTATGATCGTTTTTGGCATTGCACTGTATGCGGTAAAAAAATTATTAAATCAATTCCAAGTAGAAAAATATCAAAATAAAAATGTAATTATTCTGGAATTTTGATGCCTTATTCATAAACTATTATAGGTATGCATATGCATGCATTGTAAATTAGCATTGTTTCCCTGCTCCCTGTCCTGTTAGGTAAAACCTATTGTCACATAGCTTGATTCGCAGTTACGAATAATGTTCAATCAAACTATTGCAGCATTGCACCTTGCCGCATTCACTCATTTTTTAATTCCCTCACTCACTCACTCACTCACATGCATGTGTGTAGGTAAATAGTATCTATCAATTTCTTTACCTTTATTAACTGACACATTATTATTGCAACATCGTTAAAAACATTTTCGTTAAAGCAATTTCGAATGAAAATGGCGAAGATGGAGCATACGTAATAATAATACGTAATAATGGCGAAGCCACATAAAGTGCACAATATAGGTAGTTAAATAGCAGTAGTACCTAGTCATGCAAATCTCAGGCGTGGAATAGATCATCTCGAAAATAATTTGATATGAGATAATAATGTTCATGAAAACATAGTATTGTACAATATTATATATACAACAAAATTTTTGCAATTGAGCATTTGTCTTTTTCAAAGTATATATATATTATTATATAAGCATACATACATATATGCAACGGCGACGATATCATGGCCCAGATTTCATATTTATTTCTCAAAATCCTTGTCTGACCAGTTTGTTTTTTGCTAAAAGAATATTGTAGGAAACCTTTTTAGAGTTTCTACTAAAAACGCAAAAACAAAGTACAGCGATGAGATGTGATAGAAATTATCATTAAAAGTTGATAGCTGCTGCTGACGGACAAACGCTTAGAAAGAAACTTTGTTTGTTTGTGACGTGACACGCATGTATGCAATGATGCATATAAAAAGCAAAAGCAAGTCTACACAGTGCATTTAAGTATCTGCAATAATATGCAACTTCAGAAAATTAAATACCTTAACATTTATTTTATTTTATATTGTATCATAGCGAGGAGCACTACGCATTTCAAAAGATTTTAAATCATTGTCACTGACCACAGATATAATAACTCCATGGGCAATTCAGCTCACCCTTCTTCGCACTTTTGGAATTATTTTTGCATAGATTTTAATAGTCTTGTCAACTTGACACTAAAAATGTGCCGATTTCGTAAGTATTTTAATATTGGTATGTATAGGTATTAAATAGTAAAAGGAGTCCTATTTATTCTGAATCTAAATTAAGTAAGTTATTTGACCCGAAAGTCATCCAGCTGTTGTTATTGTTGTTGTTCTTGAAGAAGGCAAAAGGCTTAAAGAAGAATATTATGAAAGTAAAAAGGGAAACTGTTACAGCGATTCGAAAATAACGATGTACATGGATGCAGATGTGGACGAATGCAACATCAAAAATAACTGTAAACAAATAAATTAAAATACAATCGTGACATCATATTCTACTTGCCACATTGTCATATAGGTGTAGATTGAAAAAAAATACTCTTTATAAAGCGATGCTATAATACATTCTTTGCAGAATATTAGAAAGGAAATTTTGGAAGTGTGTAAGTAGCGCTGCGCTGAAGCTCTTTACAGGAACATAATGAATCTCTACTAAAAAGCAATGAATCTGCTGAATGAGTCTTTCGTATTCGTTATCCTTGATCTTGATGATGAGGTTACCTATTTTTTCTAAAATAAAACAACAACGACGACAGCGACAGCACTGAACTAGGCAATGATGAAGGGAGGGAGGTGAATGATCAATTTAATATTATGCAGCCGACTTATGGCCACTTGGTGGAAGGACAAAAGTAAATATAATTGAGGGATGAATAATATTTCACAGTTGGTTTTGTAGGACCTTTTACTATTATTGTAACAATGTAAGTATTTAGTGAATGACCGGTATTTATTATCAATTTATCAGAAAGGCAAGTGCAACAATGTGCTCTGTCGCACTGGTTATGTGCCATATAGTGCCATCATCATACGCCAACCCACGCTACAGATTTTGCTGAAAGTGGTGCCATATTAATGTTTGGTTGTGTTGTGGCTTTAGTGGCTTCATGCCTAAATATTGTTGTTTATTTGCTGAAACTGCAACAACAGCAGATAAAAGGAGAGTAAATTAATTTACATAGACGACCTTCGCTAATTCGGCTACCAACCTAACGACGACAACGTTTAGAAAGCAAGTTCAAGCTTTATTGTGTAAATGTATAAAGTTCAACCCAAATGACAAAATTGGAACATCATATTATCATCACCGCAACATTGAATTGAATAAAAGATATTTTTGACCATTATGCATTCTTTATAGAAGTTTGTGTGTCCACTACATTAAATTAACCCCTAATTCTATTTCCATCATTCATGGATACAGTCATTAAGCTATAATGTAAGATCCACAATAATTAATTTTTTGCTTTTTGCTCTGAAAATTTTTTTCTGAGCAGTTTTTGCTCGTTAATGACAAATGAATAATACTTTTGCAAGTTTTTTCATGATAATCCCCATTCTCATGCAAAACGTTACTGCAATATCAATTTTGAGCAAAATTCTGTTAAAAAATCAAGACTTTACAGTCATTTGAGCCCTCCCATGCAGCGTTTCAAATGCTGTAGCAGTAGTCATATAATTAATTGTAGTATGCACATTAGTTATCCAACGCATTTTTGAATTAACAACGCAACATCTATCTATCTCTGAGGAAAACATATTCCTATGTTTTTTTTTACTTTTAGCTTTCAAATTACCTACATAATTGGGTTCGTAGTAAGTGAGGTAGTTTGAGTTTGACTTGAACATTTCCCTACAATTTTTATAATTTGAAACAATGAAAAATGAAGACGGTGGTGGTGGTGGTGCTTACAAACCAAGACAATGAATATATTTAGCAAAAAATTAAACCCATCTATGCGGGGAAGGTAGTAGTAAAGCACTATTAACTTGCGCTCATCATCTAAACCATACATCGTGACACAATCAGACACATCACATACTTTTACAACTTCATTCATCGTCAGGTTTACCGAACCATGAAGAAATTTACGCATTTGAAGCCTATAAAATGAAACGAAAAGGAGAAGAAGAAGTCTGATGTGAATGCGAGTGAGGGGTTTTAAATGATTAGTAACTAACTAGGTTGTTACTACATTAATGCGTTGCAAAGTAAAACAGTTTTCTTTGTTATTAGCGATTTCCCTTATCCATCCCATTTCAGTAATGCTACAGTAGTAGTTAATTTGAAAGAAATTTTATTAATTTTTAATACCAATATAAATTTTTCCTGATTTCCAAAAACGTTTTTACTCAATCTTTAAAAGTATCATGAATTCATGAACGAGTTGAGTTGCAACGATGGGCTAAATTGAATTCAATGGATAATTAATATAATGAATGACATTAAACACGATTTTTCAGGTCATAATGTAATGTTTCAATTATCTTTGCAGATCCTCGAGTAGAACATTGGTTTCTTATGAGAAGATGGACACCCATTTTAACAATTATAACTGGCTATTATCTAGTCGTGATGATTGGACCGATTTTGATGGAAAGTCGCAAACCTTACACTCTCCGAAATGTGCTCAAAGTGTACAATTTCGTACAAGTCATGATATCAGGATATATGTTCAAAGAGGTAATTAAAACTTTTGATTTCTGCCAACCAATTCAATACTAAATGCATTTTAAAACGATTTATTGCAAAAATCTGCACTACTTTTTTATATAGTTCGTCATCAGTGCATGGCAATCCCATTATAGTCTTACATGCCAGCTTGTTGACAGGGAAAACTCACCGCAAGCTCTCCGGGTAAGCTAATTTACTATTCACATGATTAAAGAAAATTAATGTTTTTGTCAATTCTTTCCGATTTCATATAATGAAATATCATCGAGACAATCTATCTAGAAGACCTTTTTTATTCAGCTAAATTGTTGTTGAGATTTTACCCAAATTTTTTGCATGCGCCACATTTTATTTCATTCCTCAATTTTTTGCTCCGTAGACTGATGTAGAGTGAATTACCTCAGCAAACTCAAGTAATAATGCTAGTACCAAGAAAAAATGTATATAAAATTTGACAAATGTTGAAAAATTTCATTGAAAGGAAGAAAATATGAAATGACTAATACCTAACGTATGACAACACAAAGCCCAATTGAGCTCGATTCATCGATGCAATATCACATCAGCAAGTAGGTAAATCAATTAGTTGAACTGACGGACCATCAAAGTAGTGCAAGTTTCATTCTTTTTCACATTCACAATTTAATAACATTAGTTTTACTATGTTTTACCCCTAAAGTTTTGCAGTATAAAGATTTACAAGCAAAATGCGTGTGTGTGAATACCTATATTTTTCGATTTTTATGTACCTAAAAACATCTCCCTTTCTTTTCTGAAGTATTTTTTTCTTCTTTTTCAACAATAAATCTAAAATAGTGTCAGCGGTTCTAATTTGTAGAGAAAGTCAAGCTCAACAAAAGCTTTCAATTCAATAAAAATGAATGATCCATATCTGTTAAAAATGATGTTATGATCCAGAAGACACAAAGTACCAGTAAATGCCGATGATAATCTACAATTTATATATTTAATATTATATTTTATTTGCAGATGGCTGCAGCTTGTTGGTGGTTTTTCTTTTCAAAAGTGATCGATTTATTGGACACGGTAAGTTTTTTTTAAATGCTTTATTAAAAAGTAAAGAAAAATTATCCGTCTCCCATTCATCTAATAAATCATTTTAGGGTTGTGAGTACATATATAAACTAATAATAAACCCCTTTTGTAGAAGAATTGCAAATGACCTGAGCGAGTGCGAGCAAAAGTAGAAAATGTAATTATATTTGGAGGAGACATATGACTATGACGTCAACATTTTGTAAATGTGTAAAAGAAGAAAAGATAGTTGGAAAAGTTAGTTCTATCCATTTCTCGGTTCTCCCCCTTCTTCCTCTCCTCACTTTCACTTTCTCCTCTCCTTCTTCCAGGTCAACGTGGTAATATAACGAAAAGAAAGAAAGTGGTGGTGTGGTGTGTTGCTTTCACTGGAAGAAAAGTTCTCGGCAATAAAGCACTTATGATATATTATGTGTGTATGTTCCTATTTTCCAGTTCTTCTTCATTTTACGGAAGAAGAATTCTCAAGTGACATTTCTTCACGTATATCATCATGGCTCAATGATTCTCAACTGGTGGCTTGCAAGCAAATTCTTTCCCGGAGGACAAAGTAAGTTCCTTTTCTTTATTCGTTAGCTATGTTAGCATTTGCTCTCGCCTTCTTCTTTCTATAATTTCTCCTGTCTTGGTCTCTACTACTCCATCGCCTTTTTTGGCGATGATTTTACTACTGGACCACAAGACTTGTAAGCTTACAAAAGTGAATGACGCGTGGATAATGCGTGAATGTTGCTTACTCTACTGCTGTTGCTGTACAGCTATGTACTATACAGAGTTGGAAAATTTCCTGGAATGTGAATGCTCAAGTTTTTATTCATTAATCTAGTTTTTGCTAATTGTTTTATTGCATGCATGAGGGATAATTATAGAAACATTTTCCCAAGACGAAGAAGACGAGCAAAAGATATTATTATAAAGAATTAAATTAATGTAAAAGAGTAAAAGAAGAATGCAGCATAGGCTTGTTCCTTCCTTCCTGTGTGTTGCATTTATCGTGTGTAGTAATCTTGCTAATTTCTCTTCTCTTTCTTAATTTCTTTCCAGTTTTCTTCCAGTGTACTTGCAACTCTTTCGTTCACGTTGTGATGTACACGTACTACTTCTTGTCTGCCTTTGGCCCAGCTGTTCAGAAATATTTGTGGTGGAAACGCTACTTGACCCAGCTCCAATTGGTAAGGAAAAAAAACTATATCCCATATGAAAATGGCATAAAAAATGTAAAGAATACCCTTACAAATTACATGGGCACCATTTTAACCTAGTAATTAATAAAAAAGAACATGAAAGTAGAAGGGAAATGTATGTATAATATGCAAATTTCATAGTTTGTGCAAGCAAGGACGTCAAGTCAGGATTCAGGATAGAAAATAGTGCTTTTGAACTTCTTGACCCTTTTGATCTCACTCAAGGAAAGACGAGACAACAATAATCCTTAAGCACTTAACTGTTACATAAAGTCCCTATATTATGCCAAAAGAGAATTTTGATAGTCATTTGTGATTAAACAGTATCTACTTAATTTGCTGCGCGCATTCAATAACGTTACAATGCAATATATTTAGTTTATAGTATAGTTACCTTTAGGTAAATAGAAGATGTAGATTATGTATGCAAGGCAAATAGGTCATTTGGTACATCGTTACCGTTACATGATTTCATTTTCATACTTTCATCATCTCACGCCTTGCGACTGCGAGTTGCGAACTAGTCAGCTTCTTCACTACCTGGGTTGCCCACTGAATATTATTATAAAAAGTGCAAATTACTTTCAGTTCTCTCTCATCTCAGCCCATATCTATATATTACATTGCCCATTTTGTTGACTTTAGTGCAGTGGTTGTAACGACAAAGTCGATAAAATGATTTTACAAAGCAGAAATCAAAGAAGGGGATGATGATGGAATGGAAGATGTTTAAGCATTCAATAAGCATTTCAGCAGTCAGGTAGTCAGGTTTTGTTGGTATGTAGTAGTAGTGTGACAGTGCAATAAGTGGCGAATGCAGATAAAGGGTTGTTAAAATATAACTAACTACCTAGAAAAGCTGCCCAATTTGTTATTTTTTGCATCTAAATGATCCTACCTAATCGTATCGTCGTAGTAAATAAGTTATTTACACATTTACTAACATGGTTAGTCAGGTCGTACTCGTACTGCACTACTGCCGTACTGAGATATTTTGTAACCTTATTTTTTTCTTCCCTCTAAAAGCAGGAGAGGTCATTTCTCTTGGCCTATTGTTTACGACTTATAAACAAGAAAACTTGTTTTTGCTTGCACCCCCTCCCTACAAACAACAACAAAGTTTGACCAGTTAAAAAAAATGAATGCAGTTATCTCATACATCCCAAACATTGTATTGCAAAAGTAGTATTGCATAGTCGGCTTTAAAAAGTCAAGAACCGTTTTACAAATTATACAATTTATAGTGCAAATGACACAATCGCAGCAACGCATAAATTGAAATGACTTTTTTGTAAACGGATATTTTTAAAATTTTTTTCATATTTTTTCATCTAAAACTTTGGAATTCATAAAAAAAAGAAACTTTACGAGTAAAAATATGGCTAGAATAACTGTCATTCAGCAGGGAAACATCAACACTTCCTTCCATTCGCTTGGAACTTTTAAGCGATTTCTACCCTGACTTTGTGATTTATATTTTTGCCTTCCAGATCCAGTTCCTCGCAATCATTATCCATTTAGTGGTTGGAATGTCAACCACATGCGACTTCCCCTTTGTTCTCAACTGTTACATCATCATTTACTGCATTACATTGATAGCTCTGTTCACCAACTTCTACATCGAAGCTTACCAGCACCAACGGAAAGAGCGGATGGAAATTCAAGCTGCTCTCCAGGAGAAGCGGGCACGTTTCCTTGCTGGAGAAACTGGCAACCCAGAAGATAACGCTTACATGCACAAATTGCGCTGCGGGAAGAACAACGAAATTAATGCTATCTTCGACTCCTGAGCCTATGTTTGAATCGAATGGATTCTGTAATGGGAAAGATGGAACGACGACGGGACTGGATATAAATGGAAACGGGCCTGTACCGTACTTAAGACGATGATGATAGTAAAATAGTATCTTATATTGCAGCTCTTCTCTACTAGTGCTAATGATTTTGATGATCAGAGACTACAATTATTTCAAATGACTGCAACTTTTTTGACATGCAATAGTATAGTAATAGTGTATTAATAACATTGACTGATATCAACGAATGAAAGTATGTAATTTCTGCATTCTTAATTACAAGAAATTATCGAAAAACTTGTTCATCATCGCCAGACACATCATCAGGAAACAACCATTCATTTCTCCACAACTTTTCGGAAAGGGAAATCGGATACCCAAGAACTAAACTCTCACTCAACCTCAAGAGACGGATCAGAAAATGACTAAAATATGTATCTAAAAATATTTTACGAATGAGAAGAAAACGATTTCGAAAAAGACACTTCATTCATTCATTCATTCATACCAACCAACGCAACGGTTTTCTCGTATTACTGTCACTTTCACTAAATGAATTTGATGATGTTGCATTGAAAGCCTCACTCACGAAAAAGGAAAAACAGCCACAAAGGCATTTTACACAAAAGAGACTGACTGAACCAAACTGTTTGTGCGGCTTTTGTGTGGGAAGACAAACAGTAGGAGTAGACTTCCTTGCCTTGCTTTTGTACTGTTGATGATGGAGCGAAAGCGAAATAAGTTTTCTACTAAAAGAAGAAATGTGAATTTCGCGGAAATTGTTCTTGAGAGATGAATGTGGTGGGAATGCTAGCTCCTGTCGTCGTCGTCATTATTTTTAAAGAATACCAAAAATGTATTGTAAAACAAACTGCCTTACTAACAAGTGGTGAGAATGCTAGCTCCTGTCGTCGTCGTCATTATTTTTAAAGAATACCAAAAATGTATTGTAAAACAAACTGCCTTACTAACAACAATTTTTTTACATCTTCACTTTTCACTAAATAGATTACAAAAGTACGTAATAGGCGCTGTAGCGTAAAATAATTAGCTTACACATGAACGGAAAATACTGTGCTGATGTGGTAAAAGCAATATTCAGCTCATTAAGTCATATAATATGGTAAAATGTTTGTTATAATTTACTTTAGGACTAATTAGCTATAAATAAAGCATCAAATATTGAAGAACACAACATGACTTGTAGAAGATTCAAAGGGAGATGCTTTCCATTGCTGCTTTTGTAAAAAAAATTCTTGAATAACTTTCTTTACAAATATTTATGTTGGTGTAATATTTCCAGTTTATTACACACCCTTCCTTTCATATTCTTTTTATAGTTAAATGCTTTCCAGAAAACTTTACTCTTTAGATACGACACTTCCAACAATTTTTCAAAAATATGAAAAAGCCTGCATTATGAAATGATTTATATTTAATTTAAGCCACCTGTGACAGGCTCCTTAATCCTTTTTTTACCTATCAGCATTGACATATTTTTAAGACAAAATAAAAGTGTGCCAACGTGACAAACATTGGTGTGGTGGTAGTTAATACATTAGTAGTTAAGTTTAGTACTATAGTGCGTGTTCATGAAAAATGGATGACGTAATAATAAGCATTAAGTAAGAAAGAGAATATAAGCAGAAATTGAGTCTGTAAGTTTAAATGTTTTTAATGAAGATGATATTATTTATTCACTCGTTTTATACTTATAATATTTCATGTAAATAGTAAAACAGACTGATTTTGGTTATAATCTGTCACAATCATTTTACCTACAACAATATTTGTATTGTAAATTATGCTTGTACAGGATTAGTATTAAAGCATTAGGTAATAAAGCTTTAAAAGTATAATGACGAGGAATGTCAATATCATAATAACGAGATTGTTTAAGTTACAATTTGTGCTTTTTGAAAAAATAAGGTTAAATCTATATATGTAAATGTTTGTCAAAAATTATATAACTCATGTTAACTTGTAAGTAAAAATGTACCTACCTATGTTTTTAAAAAAAATACAAAATAAATAAACCGGGATCAGTTGAGCCGGCGGATGGATACATTTTTAGCCAAACTCCACTCTTTTTTTTTCTTGTGTAATTGCATTGATAATTGATTTTAATTGGCGAATGGCGAAATGCTTTTTGCTATGCTATAATATGTTGGCTTCCTATTTTGCTGAATTTCATAAACATTTAACTTAAAACATCATCACATATTGTCAAATAAAATTTATATTTTCTAAAATATTGAGGGGAACTGAAAGAAAAGGAGTTATTAAGGGTCGCAATCGCAAGTATCTGTGTGTGAAATATAGCTAATTCCGCGTATTCCGCATGGCTGGCTGATGTAATGAATGAATGAGATAATAATATTTTTTGCAACCTACCACCACCAATGCAAAAAAGGATTAACCTACACAACTCTTCCTTCACTCACTCACAAATACACTGTTTCTTTCTAGATGAAGGGTGCTTTTATAGTGCTTTTGCAGTTTACTTCCTCTTTAAGCTTTTCTTTGCGCTGTTTCTTAGACATGACATGTTCATATAGCAATTCATACAATTTTTTATTAATGTGATGTGATGGTAAATGAAACAAATGAGCCATATCCCAAAAAACCAAAGTATTTGCGAGTGAGTGGTGTGTGAGACAGAAAAGAAGACAGTAGAACATCACGTAAAAGCCCTTTAGTTGTATATGTATATAAGGACTGGGAAGAAAATTAGGTAGTTTCATCATCACCAGGTTTGGTTTGCTGAGTTCGTAGTTTAATACTTTTTGATCCCTCGAAAATGAGTTCTATGATTAGAAAAGAAATGATAAGAAGACGTAAAGAACAAAGAATTCGCCATTCTATGTGGGCTTATACAATATTATTATGCACGTTAGAAAATATATGTTACGTTATAATCGTTATAATAAAAAATGGTTTGAATAGTTTAGGAAATAGAGCACAGATATACATAACATCAAAGGTAAGCTATGTAATTACAGAGGTTTTAATTTTTATGCAAAAAACTCATCTTAAACTAAAAATGACGATAATCTGTTTTGGCAAGTAAAATCTGGCGTACGAACAGTTTTCATACATACCTGTATCAGTCTGTACATTGGATTGGATTGACCGATGACATTTTTTAAACAAATACAAGCAGAAGCTTTTATTGTGTACTGTCAACTGTCTTTTATCATCCAGCCGAAAATTTTGTTTTAAACTCAAATATTTAATAAGAAATATTGTAATTTTTCAAAAATGTTCTTAATTTATTAAATTCTGTCCCGGCCGTTTCTCGTCCCGGCCTGGTATCGTGATACCACCTGTTCCCGCCGACGCTACGGCCCTGCATACCTGTATCAGTCAGTCTGTACATTGAATTGGATTGACCGATGACATTTTTTAAACAAATACAAGCAGAAGCTTTTATTGTGTACTGTCAACTGTCTTTTATCATCCAGCCGAAATCCTGTGTTTAGCGAAACCTTTTACTTACTCCACGCCACATCGACAATAAACAATCTGGAAAGGTTGTTTTTGGTCCTGTAATGGCTGTAATTGCATTTTTTACCGTTTTCCACAGAAAAATGAAAATGATGATGGTCCACTCTCTACAAAGAAAACGACGAAAGTTTAAAGAAAAGCAATATCTCTGTTGTTGTTCAAACGAACCAAAAAGGTGAGTTTATGGGAATTTACATAATATCCCCTCCTTCTCCATACTTTTGAAGTCAAAGGGTCTCACAGTTGCTAAAACGGTTTGGCAAATACAATGCAATAAAATCCCTCTTTACAATATTAAATGCATTTTCTTTATTCTTTGAGTACAAATAGCATTTACCCACTACTATCACTACTTTACCTTTAGGTAATATGATTTCAGAGGAACTTCACAGATGTGCAAAGTTTTGCTTTGCGATTCAATGGTCCACCTACGCACGCTTACGTGAATTAAATTTAATACAGCATTTCTAGTTTCAAAACATTTTACAATTTATCATGATGAATTAGAAATGAGCATGATACATTTTGCAAAAAATCCTGACTTACCTTAACTATTGCAGTTAAAGTGTGTAATCGTTTAAAATATCTACTTACTTACTTGCTTTTTACTACTCACTCACATCAGTTCAGTACTCCCTCTCGTTCGCTCTTTGAATTGCATAATAGCATACGTACTTTTATGTCATCATAATACTAATACGCGTACGCAGCATTACGCTGCAAAAACTACGCAAGCAACTAAAAAAGCCAGAAAACAAAAAAGTACCCAACAATTTGCTAAAGTAGAAATGGAAGATTTATTAAATGTTGAAACAATTCGCAAAATGGAATAAAAAGGTAGTTCAATTGAAGTAGTAATTTTGTTTCTGAAGTGCGTCTTTTGCCCTCAATAAGTTCCACTTACTTTACACATACACACACACACAGATCTCCCAATAACAATTACATTTACTTACTAGCCAATATCACAACCACTTTTGCAGCAACGTAATATACCATGAAATTGAATACGATGATGATGAAGGCACATCATTTTCTTTACCAGCAAGAAGCCATGTTTGCTTACTTCAGTAGTGAGTACTTCTGACAAAATTCAGCAAATAAAGTGAAAAGGCGAGTGAGTTCCTGTTTGGAACTTAGAAGGCAAGAAAATGCAAGGCAAAAGGGTGCCAATCTATTCCAAAAAAAATTGCTATAAACATCATGCATCAGTGCAATGCTCAAATATTTTCTCCAGAACCAAAAGAAGCAGCAGCAGCAGCTTTTTCTCGAATCCCTTCTTCCCTTAAAACTGAAGATCTCTTCAGCGCTATTAATGTAGTTCTACTGCTGATGCTACTGCTCCCCCTTTACCTTCTTGCAGCTCTACTCTAGTCTAGCACGATGTGAATTTTACCTCCTTTTTACAATGCTATAAACTCTGCATGCTCTGCCACCACCACCAGAGAGAAAGAACGCTGCTGCTATCTCCTTTCTATTATGATTTCATTTCCTCTCTACAACAACAACTGCTTTTCTCCTCCAAAAAAACAGACGAGTGAGTGAAGCAACAGTCGTGCCGCTACCTCATTCCGAACCAGATACACTGTGTAGGAAGAAGTTGTTTGTACCTGGAAAGCTCTCATCGTTCAAACCACGTTTTTTCTCTCTTCTTTTCTTTTCCTTTCTCATAATAATAAAAATTACGCTTTCTTATTTTTTTCATATTCTACCATCTTTTATTCAGTGAATCTGTATCAATCACTTTTGGATTCTATTGTCGACACAAGCACGTCATCGTTATATCCATCTCACCGAACTGAAAGCTACTACCTCGTACATTACGTACTACCTAAGCAAAGTTCAGGGAAAAGCAATTTTATATATTACGCAAATTGAATCAATTTAAACGTACTTTACCCAAAAACAATCAATTCAAATACTATTAACCGACTTTCCACTAGTTATATGTCTATAAAGGTAAGATTTATAATTCATTCTCGTAACTGCAAAAGAATTGTGGTAGTAGAAAGCACTTTGCAGTAAGGCAATCAATTTACGATGCACACACGTTTAGTGATTTTGGTGAAATCAGATAAATCGGTTTCCTTGTGCGTATGTAATAATATTATTATTCGTCATTAGTTCAATTTTGTAGAGCTTATCATTTAGTGATAGACCGGAAGACAACATATCCCTGTTTATTGCTGAATTTTATTAAAACTTAAAACAAAACCATAAAAACGCAGAACCCTTTATTCCCAGTGAACTTTTAATAATAGACATTTCAAAAACATTCCTGTGTCAATCACCTAATCGTTTAAATATAGCGAGTAATTAATTAATTAAAAGTGTAATGCAGTAAGCAAAGGTTTTAATATTTAAATCAGTTAAAGTTAAGTACAACTCTTTCAACATATTTCCTGTTGCGCCAAATAGCTTGGAATTTTGCTTGGATCAGAGGCAGTCAACCAAGGAAACTTTTGTAAAGTTCTATTTTAAGTTTGAGTTGTTCAGTTGGGGGAAAGTTTACTTCGCTTAGGCCGAAGCCGAATCAATTTCTTCGCTTTGACAAAAAAACTGTTTTTCAAACCTTCAGGGTTTGCGGATTTCTTTGAGAGGAATTGAGGAATAAATTATCTGCGCTGTTTCGATGTGATAATGCGGTTTTCGAACCGAAAGTCAAATGTTCTGCCCCGTCAGTCAGTGTAACTCCAAAACATGGCTTTATTTGTTGTTATTGAACGAATCAACCCTACCTGTTTTTTAAGCAGGGATCAGGATCAATGATCAATCCCGACAAAATTGAAATCTGAAAGTACGTGGGCATCTTGGATTTTCATTCAGAACTGTTTTGTCTAGTTTTGTTTTAGAAAAATAAACAAGGATTCAAATAGGTACTTGAATAAAGTTTAACCCATCCTACGCGGCACCTTTAAATTAATCTCTCCCACACAGTTCTGTAAGTTGTATTTGACGACACTTTTGTTCCTTTTGTAATAAGAAAGAATTCCCGCTAAAACAAAATGCCAAATACTTTTACGACAAGTCAAGTGTGTACAATCGGTCTGCTCCTGAAGGCAAATTACAAAATCTTTACTAGAACCCGTCAGGAAATCTGAAATTTTGAGTATTCTGCTTAGATGGGATACAATACGTACAATGTCATATTTCGCATATTGACAACTATTGAAAACATAAAGTACTAATTGAGCTGTAGAAAATCCTTGTTTTCCATTTCTCTGACGGAATTTTCAGAATAAAACTTCCAAAAGTATTTATTCTTCAATTTGATAATGCCTACTAATGGCTTCAAAATATCGGAGCATCATCATCATCATCACACAAAAATACACGATTTGTATGAGTAAACAACAGGAAAATATCTTACCAAAGTTGGATAGTTGGATTTAGTTAAGCTTTAGCCAAATAGAAAGAAATTGTCATCACAAGTTATTCTCGACCACCTTCTTCTCTGCTGCTGCTCGGCTCTCTACTCCTTGCCATTTTCTACCTGACACTTGCAAATTGGAAAAGTTTCTTCTTTAACGAAAAGCGATTTTGTTTATGCAACAAAAGCAGTGCAAGAACTATAACACTACGACTATAATAATGGCAGCTTATTCCAAAGAATCACTATAAGAAGAAGGGATAAACTATATATCCTTCACTTCACCCTCATTTATTTTTTACATAACCATCATTATACAAATATGTATGTAAGAAAACTTTTATATAAATCCATCAAACAATATGGACTATAACTTTATATCATTTTTGTGCAAAAAACGCAACTACCAAATAGTTTTTTTTATGTTCACATAGTACAGTAAAATCCTTCTTGTAAAGTCTTGCAGTTCACACGTCGGAAGGTTGACTTAAGCAAAAACAAAAAATAATAAAATGAAAGGTTCAAAACAATTCTACGTGGAATAATTTGTTCGTTTAGGAAAAAAAGAATAAAGAACGAGAAGAAAGGATTGAAGAAAAAGGGTAAAGGGAACATGGAACAACTTAAGAAAAGTAGTTAGAAGGATTATGAAGAAAACTATCGCTGTTTTGTTCCTATTCTCAGTGAGAACGTAATTTTTGCGAGAGAATACCTACGAAGCAAGAAAAACAGTTCTCATATAATAATATAATACTACGAACTACACATTGTCTTGACTGGGGAAAGGAAAGTAAAAAAACAGCAACAGAAGAACAAATAATCTTGAAAACAACTTCCTTCAATTGGCCGGCTCAAGTGACGTGAAAGTTTCAAAACTACATAATATTGTGTACTGCTGCTGTTGTGTATAGTGAGCGTATATTGCCATTACATTGCCATGCCATAAGAAATACAGGCTGGTACATAGGTAGTTTACGTACGTATGCACGCTCCCTCTCGCTCCTACACTGATACATCCCTGAAACAAAGGAAATAACAAAGTGAAAGTTTACTATTTCTTTGGAATATCGACACAAAAAAATAAGACACAGTAGTAGTCATCCATCAGCTAAAACAGAAGTTACATGAACGGAACGGAAGTAACTGTGTTTTTTTAGATTGATAACTATTTCATTCCTCTTAAATTAAGGAGCTGTCAATTGAAGATTTGTTTTAAAAAAATCTGGCTTAAAAACCCCTCTGCTAATGCCAATAACAAATGTGTCATAAAATGTTCCGTGATGTCATATTGTCTTGTCATTGTCATATCTGTAGGAAATTCAACCGGTCTTTTTTCTTACGACATAAACAAAATGTTAATCTTCGTACGTACGCTTAGTACGTTTATTTGTTGTAAAAATAAATAGGATTACCTCTATAACAATACATAAAAAAACTATAAAATTGTCCTGTTAAAGAAAATTTACTAGTGTATAAGAATAATGAGACAAAATGAGTGAGGAAGCGACAAAAGTTTTTTTGTTCTTCGAAGAAAAAACTAAGACAAACTGTAATTACAATTACAACTTTCATCGCAATCGCGATCCAGTAACAAGGAGTCGTCGTCCACGTAATGCCAATGCCGAAAGTGAAAATTAAAACGGAGGACAAAAAAAGCTTGAACAAAAAGAATTCAACTTGTAGAAAAGAAACGGTTCCAAGTTCTAACTTCGTTGCTTTGGTTGACTTCTCCTTTTGACTTGTTTCGTTTTCGTGAAGTAAATATACTGTCCCAAAGTAAGATGTAGCATCAACAGTGACAAGTTCAGTACTAACTACTAACTAAGGGGAAAATGTTCTGCTTTTTAATTGCTGATATAGATGTCTGCAAATTAGATATAGATGAAGTTTTCAAGTTCTATTGGCGTTTATAACACCATATATAATAAAACAAAACTTGCTGTTAAGTTTATGTGCTATAATAAAACTAAAATAACAACGAAACACGAAATTCATTGTTAAATATCAAGTACTATACACATTACTTTGGAAAACAGGAGGAAAGGAAGAGTTGTCGTAAGTAAAAATTGCACGTTTCTTAAAATATGTTGCTTTGTTGCTTTCTATCTATTCTATTATCCCAATCGAATGTTTTACTTTTACTTTTTAATGTTTAAGTAAACTAACAGAATGGAGCTTTAAGCTAGGAATAAATAATGCTCGCTGTAAGAAACAATTAAACGNACTTTTTAATGTTTAAGTAAACTAACAGAATGGAGCTTTTAGCTAGGAATAAATAATGCTCGCTGTAAGAAACAATTAAACGGAAATGCTCGGAAACCTTTCTTTCAAAAATTTGAGCTACAATACTAAAATAATAAAAAGTTTCAAAAATGACTTTTTAACTTTTGAACCTATCTTACAGTTTGAACTTTTAAAAAAATTCAAGCAAAGATGGGAAAACCACCGAAACCAACAATGAGCAAACTAAAACTAGGAAACGTGTGTGGAGAGAAGCACAAACGATAAAGAAGAATGTACCCGCGTGAACAAAACAAAGAAGAATCTCTTAAAATGATTCCCTCGCGGAGAAAGTACATCGGCGAAGCTGGACTATCAGATTTATAAAGAATCTGCTAGAATCGCTTTTGCTTGTAGCTTGTGGAACAAAATGAAATTCAGACACATACATAATAACATCCTCTTTAACATAATATGAGAACTCCAAGCTACGGTTTCAAAAAATTGTTGTGGCTTTACTGAAAAGCGGGAGTCATAACATAACCATCGTCTCTCTCTGACTGTTTCCCGTTCTATCTGTATCCCGGGAATCTCATAATAAATTCGACAAGTGAAAGTTGTAAAACGCAACGTAAAGAAACTAAGCTGTATTCTGGCTCTGCATGCTTCCTTGACCGCAGACATGGCTCTTTACTCAATGAAAAGCCACATACAATAAGTATTCATATGTTTTGCAGCAGCCTTTTTTATGTTCTCATTTCCAGTTTCCACTTGTTCCGTTCTCGTATTTCCATACGGTATTTCGGTTCTTCTTTTGTACAAAGTAATGGAAATGCTTTGCTTTGCAATGTTATATCAATTGATCAGATAACAAAAACATCAAACAAGTATAAAATGCCAAACTACAAATGCAACTGCAATCGGCAAAATACAACTTGCATTAGACGGTGTTCTGTTCATTTTTTCATTTTCTTAGACTCCTTTGTAAAAAATAGAGAAAAAACCAAAAGCCTGATCTGTCGTCCTTAAACTATCTTGTTAGTGTAGTAAAGTGAAAGCGACGAAGCAAAACAATAGGTGCTTTATACAACTAGTGTAGTACAATGTAGATAGAAGATTCCCTAAAAATTGGATTGATGAAATCTTTGGAATGCAATTGAATTGTGCCATTTTTGATTTTGTCCTGCCTTGACCGATGAACAAAGAAGGGCGACGGTTTTTGAAGTACAAATATAAAATAAAATCACACATTTAATAAAAAAAATCTGCTGAGGCTGACAGGAGTATGAACATTATGAATCATTCAAGAATGAAAATTTTGATAGATAAGATACGAATCTGTTTGTTCAATTGTTCATCAATCTGCCGAGAAATCAGAGCAATAAGCATAGGTTCTGGATTGGAGACGTGATTTTTAAAAGTTGCAGCATAATTTTATTGCTTGCTGGCCAGTAGAACTTGAACTGCAGCATATGGAAAGAATTACTTTCATCTCATCATTACTATTCCCTATTCCAGATTTTCACCTGTATGAGAGACCATCCTGTAGGTCACTGGGTCACATCCGTAAATCCCTCTCTCATTTGTATGCGGTCTACTTTTACTTCCCCAATACTTTTTATGTAGCTGTGCTTGCCTGCATTAGAGAAAAAAATAGATTTGGTCCGTATGACAGCTTATATACCCGCTATCACTTTCGTTTTTTCTCGGTTAGCTTTAATCAAATTAAAAAAGTAATAAATTTCCACTGAAAAATAATTTCCTTTGCTCATGCACAAATAAAAAGTAATGAATTCATTCCTTTTGTAGCTTTGATGATGATAAGGTGATTATCAAAACTACTGATTAATTGAGAGGAAATGGAAGTGTTATGAAATACTTTAAATTGAACAGACTTCAAATTATCAAGTATTCTATCTAACAGATACACAAAGACTTGCCATTGCAGTGAATCTTCATAAGTTAGCATGAATAAGCACGTACGTAATGGCACGTGATTTGCATTTAAAACGTACTTACCTATATTGGTATTACAGTGCGTAACAATATTGAACTGAGCATTGTAATGAAAAATGGCGTTACTTAATAATACAAAACGAATCCTATACAGCAACATAGGTACGTATATACTCAGATACATTAGGCGATAGCTTAAGTACAAAGAAACGACAGGTAAATCCTTTTTGCGCACTACACTAATACATAACCTGTATGATTTGTGCAATATGAACAAAAAACAAAGGAATTTGTTCATTTTCTTCTTTCTTGAGTATGAACATCTTCCAACTGTACGTTGGTTTGTATTATGGATGGAAAGAAATCTATCATCATTAATGATAACGATAAATGCGTGGCTTCAACTATTTTCAACATTTTCTTTCAAGTAATTGCACTATTTCCTAACAAAAACTAGGAAATACTTTCTTGTCGGGTTCATGAAGGGGAAACTTGATGAGCCATTTTTTCGTTTCCATCTTTTAGCAAATTATTTAGGATAGGACAACTTATTTACACTTTGCTTGAGGGCAAGAAACACAGTAATTCAGTAAAGCACAATAACGTTATTAAATATCCTTCACATTCTCTTTTATCGTTAGTTCATTATTGCTCTGGTGGGAAAACTATCTGCTCTGCTGCTGCTCCAAATTCTTACAGTCCCAGTTGGCCCCTCTTGTTTTGTACAATGACCCTTTCATAATCATCCATTTCTTACTCAAATCCTATTTTTGTTTGTTTCTGGTTGCACCGAATCAGCTCATATATATAAGTAAGTAGAATATTTTAGAACTGGGAAGTGAAACATCCAAAAATGGTACTCGTGTGAGTAAGGAGGAGAAAAAGTGAAAGTCAAGTTGAGTTGAGACCATAGTTGAGACTATAAAGTTGTTGATGATTCTTAGTTTCCAGAAAATGATTTTACACACTTGAAAGTTGAGACGAGAGTAACGTAACATAACATCGCATCTTATAACAGCGATAAACATATAGCTTACAAGAAGATTGTAATCGGCAGCTGGGAATTTATAACTGCATTGCAATTCAACTCATCCTATATCATCCTTTTGGAATGAAGTGTCGTTCAAAAGTCTACGAAATCTATGGAGGGTAAAATAAATAAGTGGGGTAATGGCTCATGACAGAAACCCTACACGGCCACCTAAGGAAAAAGAGAGGACATATTTACCTGTCATAGCAGAGTAAAACTTTATATTGACTGACTTGTTGAGGTATGTATGTTTAATATGTAAAAAGAGGCAGTTGGGTAAAAGTAAAAGAGAATTCTTTGAGGTTTAGCCCGGGTAGCTTTAGGTAAGAAGAAGTGATGCGAGAAAAAGGGACATCATCATACACAACTCTAAAGATGAGGAAATATTGGAAATCCCCCCAGTGTGTGTTTTATTATCTGTACCTGTGCCAAACTTTCACAAGAGTTTTAACTGGAGGCTGCTTCTGCTACTATGCTGACTTTTCTTCCATCCGAATTTGCTGGTTATA
>JAHZNJ010000288.1:0-10060 GCA_027744475.1 Lepidocyrtus cf. sotoi NNG-2020
CTTGTTTTTGCTTTCCATCCTCCGTCTGCATTTCAAATACATAAGAGAAATCGACAAGTAATCTGTGAGGGACGCCGATGGTGACAAAACCACAGGAAGGAAAAACATTAAAGAAACAAACAAACGAATTCAGCAAATCTAATCAAACTGAAAGCCCCATTCTCTATTGTTGTCGTGATAAATGAAACAGGCGACAATGTAATCGACGATGCGATGATATCATTAAGCTAATTAATTGGATTAGAATAAAAAATTTCACTTAAAAGCTAATCAAAGTGCAATACTTGAAAACTCCCTTCGATTGCATTACAAGAACACAATAGCATATTATAGCATTCTAAAAATAACATGAAAGAAGAAATAGACTAATTCAAATGACAAAACACTAAAACAAAACACTTCACAGATAGTTCTCGAATTAGGAAAGTGAAACAATGTGGAACAAAACCAAACAGATTGTTGCATTACAAATTACGTTTTATTACGTAACAGAAAAGCAGCCGTTACAATTACAATGCAATGAATGAATACAAATACCATCTGGATTGTTTCGACAAAATCGACTTGCACATATGAATACTACATGAACCCATGAATGACTACATTTCTTAGGATAAAAGCTCATGGAGAGGATGACATTTGTGGAGGTCGATGAGGAGCCAAGTGAAAGGACGAGGCACGAAGAGCTCTGCTACTGCTTCTGTCGGAACGAAACGAAGGACACTTTAAAGTGGCTTTCCTCAAAGAGAAAGAAACAAAACACCACAAAAAATATCTCTTCTCACTATAAACAAATACAATTGCCAGTATCCCCATCATCATCACATTTCAATTGTTCATCTGATCTGACCTCACTGCAATAATAAGCAATCTAAAACTAATTATGATGTGAAGGTTTTTACAATTCCGTTTGCATCTTTAAAAACTCAAGTCTGGGGAAAAGTAAAGTTCATTTCCGCGTTTTCTTCTTCAGTACTTGCTAAATACATAACTGGATGTGCATCGGCGTATCATAAGTACTGAATAACGGAGTAAAGGTAAAGGGGAAATGAGGCTGTGTCAATGTCACTTCTTCATTTGATTTCAAACACAAACGTAACTGTTCCTCTTAATGGGGAATTGGGTTTTAATTTAAATTAGCAAAAGAAGGCTAAGAAGTATATGGGAAAAAGATGGCTCAAGGTTGGCTCATGTGTAATCATATCTTGATACAAACAAGCAGGAAAAACTTAATTAAAGTGAACACATAGCGCTGCATACGCCAGGGAAGATGATGCAAAAGTTATTCAAAGCTACTTTCTTTTATTTAATTCGTTTTCTTTTTCTTACTTCCGAGGTTTTTAATCGGAAGTAGAGATAAAATACAAAAAATTGAGAAGAAAGGAAGCAGCTGTTGAAAACTGATATCAATGTCAATGTATCATATGTCTAGCACATAAATTAGTTCGTGAACAGACTTCCGTTTCAGAATAAAAAAACCAATTCTGTAATTACATTCTGGCTATTCACTTTCCGCTTAATAATCAGCAATGAATGACATGACAAATCATAAACTATAAACCAATCATCGAATTTGATCAATTTATGTAAATTGCATTACAGTTAATAAAAGTGAATATGTCCATGACACGTTTCAATCTAATAAAATCAAACGCGGCCGAATTTTAATGAATGCACATGTACATGCAATGTAATGTACACAGCAGCTTTCACACGAGATCTTGAATATTATTCATTCCTGTAAAATTCGTAAAAATAGAATGAGACACTTTCTCTGCTGACACGAAACGCAAACACTCTTATACAAAATAAGGAATAAGAAGATAAACAGTTCAAGGACTACTGTGGAAGTGTGGATTTGTGATAGATTTTTTTGTTGACATTTGTGATGGATGCTGAGCGGTGAGATAAATGTGAATTCATTTTTAAACAAACAAATACGCTGCATCAATAACGTGGTTTACAGTTTGTTTAGTCAAGAGCACTTTCATTCTCATCCATCATTTTCGTTTCTCTAGAGAAAGATGAGCTTCTTTCTGTAGGTTTGAGATTTGAGAGTGAAAGCGAGAAATCATTTTATGTTCTTTTCATTAGCGTTGCTGTTGTTTATACTTTTCCAATACAAATGCAAGAATAGCATCAAAGATGTTTTAAGCTTCATTTTAATTGTGTTAAAGTTAAAGTCATTTAAGGGGAATTTAGAATAACATTTAGAGAATAGATTTTCTTGCGTTCGCGTTGCATTTTCATATTAATCGTAAAGCAATTTGAAATGTTCTATGTTTAAGTTACTCGGGTTAGAATGCAATTATATTTTGCCACTAAGTACTCCATTGGCATGTGTTTCTTTCATTTATAAATGTTAAATTGCACATGGAATGGAACAGAAGTTATTGTTTTGTACCACACAATAAAATTTAATGTTTCTTTCAGTTGTATAAACTTTATTGCAAACAGCAGAATATCGGGTTAGAATGCAATTATATACTTTGCCATTATATACTCTATTGGTATGTGTTCCTTTCATTCATAAATGTCAAATTGCACATGGAATGGAACAGAAGTTATTGTTTTGTACCACACAATAAAATTTAATGTTTCTTTCAGTTGTATAAACTTTATTGCAAACAGCAGAATAATTAAATTAGAGTTGCACATGTGCATGCATATAATGTGGTATGACGAAAGCCGACTGATTTTGGTTACACGTGTTTATTAGTTGTAGGTATTTATTTCAACGAATATTTCGCATTGGATATTGGAAAACATATAAACAACGTTGTTTACTAGTAACGCTCAGCAAATCTGTTAATTGATGAACATGTAAAGTTTGCTTTAAAAATTTATGGATTGAAATTGAAGGGATTTAATATTTGATTTATTTATTTATAATTTCCCCAAATAAGCAAACAAACTTTCCCTTTGCGTTCAACAAACTTTAATTTTCACAGTTCATCACACGCCTACAATAACAATACTAATTAATTAGCAATTTTAATGAGAAGCGTATTATAAATTCTAAGTAAAATCTCTCCAATTAGCGAAATTTAAGGATCAATATTGCTATTGTTATTAATCATCCACCTCTATCCATCACCACCACACTATTTTCACCATTGAATTCAAAGAAGAGCCGCCATACTACCAGCACCCAACACATCAAAGAAACTACAAAAACCTTCCCATCATTAATTTGTTTTGTTTTCAATCATACATAGATTGCCACACGCTGACGCTACCCTGCCCTACCCAGTATGTAGAGAATGGCAGAACATAGAACATCAGACAAAACAGTTAGTTGGGAAGTTACACTACGACTGCGATATAGCTGACGAAAAAAGTTTACATCAGACATCAAAGCATCAAGCAACCGACTGGGTACTGCAAAGTGCTTACAAATGCTTTCTTTCGCCTTTTTACAATAGAAACGGAAGAGAAAGTAAGCTATTGTTATAAGCCGTGTCTCTTGTGTAGCAAAACTACAAATCTCCACTTCGGTTCGGACTTTGATAGCATCAGCATTAGATTTTCTTTGATGTTGGAGCTTGAGCTCCAACTTCATTCTTGCTTTGCTAAATAGCGAGACGAGAAATATGAAATGTATAAACGGCTATCTACAAAGTGTCTAAGATTGTACTACATTACAATCCACCTACGTTTTCAGTTTCACTGGAATTTCATAAACTTCATTCTTGCTTTGCTAAATAGCGAGACGGGGACGCGATGGATAATACGCAGACGTAATATGCGATATACTCGTAAATACAAGCACGAAGTAGAAAAAATACTGCTTCGAGTACTACTTTCAACCAAGTGAAGCTGTTTTTTAAAAGTTAATTACTAAACCTGCTTCTATTAAGATGACGCATGAATGAGCTTAGCTTAAGTATGTATTAAGTGTTACACGTGGAACTTGTTGACCAGAAAAAAACACTTGAATACACAGTCCCATTTTTAACCCAGTCCTTACTTCTCCTTGAACCCAACTAGGTATGCACTTATTTTTTGGAATAAACTTCTTACTTCGTTCATAAAAGAAAGAAAAATGAGAAATTGGCTTTTACCTTTCTAGATAAAGGAAAAGAACAATATTTTTCAGTGAGTTTTGAAGAACTCCGTTGACATCTGTTGCATAGACTTCAACAAAGCGATCTAGGAAAGAAAAAGTTAGTCGTCCAGTCCACATCAATAAATCATTTTGTAAGTACATTTACATACCTACTTTTGATTGATTGAATGATTTTTCTTAGAGCTTTCCTATTTCATCGTTCTTTTGAAGAGAGAAACTTTC
The DNA here is from genome assembly GCA_027744475.1 of Lepidocyrtus cf. sotoi NNG-2020. NCBI lineage: Eukaryota > Metazoa > Arthropoda > Collembola > Entomobryomorpha > Entomobryidae > Lepidocyrtus > Lepidocyrtus cf. sotoi NNG-2020. Next base: position 4,292 of record JAHZNJ010000288.1, read on the forward strand.
ATGTTTCTGTTCAGAGTTGCGATTACGTCTTATTTCACGTACGTACTTGATACACTGCACTGGTCAGTTTTTATAGTTGTAGCAGGTAGCTTGCTATTGTATTTGAAGTGGCTTCCCTTATCCCTTTGATGTTCTAGTTCTAGTTTAAAGCTAAATACCTGGATAAGGTTTTCGAGGTTCAAGGTCTTATGTAAGTACCTGTTTGAAAATTTTTCGTTTTTCAAATTGGGAAAGTTTTTTTTCAATGGCTATAGTAATATTATGGGGATATGATAATGATGATCATGATCATGGTAGGGGCTGTGGCGGTGAGACACACGCTTAGTCTCAATTTCATTTTTCATCACGTCCTACTACTGATTTTTTGGTTTTATGAAGCACGTATTTAATAAAACACTTTATAAAGCCAAAATCAGAACGTTTTAAATGAGTTAATGCGTCAAGCCCTAATTAGAAATTAAAATGATTAAAAAATTACACTTAAATGGTCTCGTCTGTATTAAAAAAGAACAAAAAAACAGTTCCAGGCTTTTTATTCTCTTGTGCCAGTCAGCGTAGCAAAGAACGGAAGTTTATGAAATTCCAGTGAAACTAGAAAACGTAGGTGGATTGTAATGTAATACAATCTTAGACACTTTGTAGATAGCCGTTTATACATTTCATATTTCATCTGCTGTGCACAAATACAACTTACGTATGCGCTAAATGTACTTCAGAATGGTCAGAATATAGCTTCTTTGTCTTGTTCTTGAAGTCTAATTTTAAATATAAAACTTTTCATTACAGAAAAAAGAAACCGATTCTGAACAAAATAAGCATGGTTTACTTACTTCCTTTTTCCTTTGATTTTTGAAGCTCGTTTTACTTATTGCATCACAAACTTCGCCCACAACAACTTATTTTTAAGCCGACGAAGTGGAAGAGCTCTTCTATTAAATATTTTTTCTTGTACTCCAACTATTGCTACCACAAAATCAATTGAATTTCCAAATTTGGAAATTTTGTGCGTTTAGAATCTAACTAAAAAGGCTTCTTTATTATTACCGACTGTCCATCAAAATGGACTTGTAACATTCTCCATTTCAATCTGAACATTCTTTTACCACCAATTTGTAAATTCCGTAGAGACAAAGTAAAAGTTTACAAAGGGATATTCTGACTTGAGCTAATAAAACTCGTCGGGACGAAAGAGTCTAAAGCAATAAAGTAAACAAAACAAAACGAAATGTCCTTACGTTTTTCGTTTCTATATGGGTAAAGCTAAGTAAACTAAAAAGGCTTCTTGAGTTTTAGTTTTCGTGAGATAGTGAATCTTGATTGTTGTCAATAATGAAAAAAGACAAAAAACTACTTACCTAAAAATCGAAAGAAAGAAAGAAAAGATCAGGGACAGGACTAAAATGAGATGGAATGCAATACACTATCATGACATGGCATATTCTTGAAGGTCAACAGGTCAAGATAGGATTTCAATCCGATTTAAAGTTCACTACGAATTGTTTACTGTAGAATTGAAAGAAAGTAAAAAATTTACTTTCATGGAAGTCCAGCAAAAGTATTGGAGCACAAAATAGCACAGCAGAGATTGAGCAAATTAGAGAAAGATCAATTTTTAGAGCACCAGACAGGAAAATACTTGAATCGTGATTGCAAGGAAGATGTTTCTAAAAAGAATTTGTTCTATTCTTCTGCAAAAAAGAAGAGTTCTGGAAACGTTGAAAAGGAAATACTGGAAATGTGATTGACACGTGCGGAATGTTTTTAGTTTTTTCTTTCTTTTCTTTGTTTTCCGGTTGTACCACAAATAAAGCAAACGGAGAAACAAGCTGATGACAGTGGTAATTGCAAGAGGGAAAAATATAGATAAGAAACAAAAAATTCCATGAATTTAATCACGTTAAAAGCATCACTACTTGCATTTGTCTCTGTAATTGAAAAAAAAACTACGAGAAAGTATTGACGAGAATGCTATTAGCTGGAATTTGATCCGAATTCAATTGTTTAAGCGCGTACGGCAATAGTGCAATTTTTTGCTTGCAATGAAAAAGGAAGTAGCTTTCCATTTTACAGTCTATTGTGAGGAAAACAGGAGAAAAAACAAGATGCAAAAAAATCTCTGCACTATAAATTATCCGTGCAAAATTATGATGATGATAAATTGGTGAATGTTTACTTTACTTTAACAATTTTTAGATGAAAATTATTGTAAAAAACGAAACAGCTAAAGAAGCTTCGTGAAAAAAGCTCTGGTGGAATACATCCAAGGTCAAATTAAAGTGGTTTGATGTGATTTGATGAAGAAAATGCATCATCAACAACATCACTCACTTCCACATCCACATTCTTTTTGTCTTTCTTTTGTTCTTCTTCAAACAAACAAACAGTAAATACTTTTAAAAGAAAAGGCTTTGTTTCCCACCACAATAAACAGAAACAAATCATCATCACCTTGAATTACTTATCACAACTCGTTAAGTGCTAAACACTGCCAATATCTAACTACATAGAGGCGCTTTTATTATGATCTTTAAGGAGCAGAATATACTGTTTGCTGCGCTGCTTTCTTCCGTTGTTGTTGTGCTTGAATAATTGAATGTCGTTCATACACGGATGGCTGTGAAAAGAAGGCAATCAAAGAAAAAGGAAAAATAGGACAATGTCATTTCCTCACAGTTTCATCCATTTCCTTCCCTATTCAATTTCAAACAAAAAAGGTGCAGCTTCTGGAAGAGTACAGCTCCAACATCAGTTCAGGATCTGATTGTGATACAAAAAATCTGGTGTGAAAATGTGAAACGACTAAATGAGGAGATGAAAGTGCTCAAATGCAAATGCAGCATTATGCAAAACTAATTTACTAATTGTCTATCTTCCCTCCGTTTCCTTACTTCCTGTTACATAAAGTACTTTAGAAAAGGCAATAGCCTGGCATCTGACATTGACATAAGCACGTTAGTAGTAAAGGCTTCCACTACAACAACGCTCGCAAACGCAATTATTTACTCGACAAAAAGAAAATTATTTTAAAACTCCGGAATAAAACCTGAATAACACATATTATACAGCTGGTGCAAATGGAAGGGAGATGAACTTAAAAACGAGGACAAAATGCAATAAAATTTACTACTACAAAATGTATACCTACGAGCACAAATTGCTTCAAAAAGCATTAAATGCGGGCAAATGAAGGCTAAGCTGTGCATAATTTGGAAGTTTTCTTGTATTATCTATCATACAAATTTAGAAACGCTTTGTAAAATTCTTCGTTTTCAAGATGAATTCGTGATAATGTTCTTTGTTCGAAAGCGTCCTTCAACAAACTCTCGTCTCTCGTTTGAACTTTATTTTATTCAAGGAGATAATCTCAAATATCACTTGCACCGCGCGCACCTACGAATGTATTATGTAACAGTAAATCGTAAATCTAAATCAGATTTGCTTATAAAACAAGTTATTTAGTGGAAATCGGTAAAGAGCGAGCAAAATGATCTGCTGTACTGGAGGAGCTTGCTTAAAAAGAATTTGGCTGCTAAAAATGTAGAAAAGTGAAAAAAGTAGAGATCTTTCCATTAAAATACATACAGCGTATCTCGTGTATAGTAAAGAGAAGAATCGTCGCAAAGACTTTGATTCAAACCAATTCAACCATGAAGCATGTATGCACACGTTTATTCTCCGCAATTCAATTCATCATTTTTATTTTTGCAAAGCCAAAGCCGCATGCGAAGCAAAGAAGAAAGTAAAGGAAGCGGCATGAAAAAAGTTATGGATATGAATTTGCTTTCACATAATATTTTCAGCGTATTATTCATTTTTTCTTGAAGTGGTTTCTACTTCCCAAGAGGGGAAAGAAGTGTAATAAAATTCCGTGCTGTGTTTTCTGCTTCCATTCGATTCTCAATTTACATCCTCAATTTAATACTGGTGCAATTTTCAATGCAAATTCCATTATTGTTGTGTGACACGTTCCATTCACACTCCCAATCAAAAGCGACAGATATTTAATGACTGCGCACATGTCTACATTTGCCAGAAATAGAGAATAATTCACATTCATTTCTTCAAATTGCTAGAGCGCTGATACAAATGCGAAATAATGAAACATTTTCACTTCCAAACCAAACCAAGATATAAAGTTCCAGTTCCAAAATAAAAGACGAATACAAATATTCAAGGACAAATTTCAGTTGAGCTTGGTTTTTTGTTGTTGTTGATGTGCCTGATGTGGTGTGCTAGTGCTAACGCTGCGCTGGTTGGTGTGCTGAAGCGTAATATTTTAGTGACAGTGAGTGAATTGAATACAAAGCTTCAAACAAAGTAGGTCATACCGAGATACTGTGTGTGGTTTCCAGTCTAGACCGCTTTCTTTCGCCTTCTCCTCCTCATCCATCATTTTTTCACCACTCCAGTGAAAGACGCAGTTTAAGATGTGATGTGGGGGAGAAAGTGAGACATTTTTTTGTGTAATTTTCATTAAAAGTTGTTTCTTCTCGCGTTCATGACATTGACATAGAAGTGGCTAAAGAAGATGATCGAAGATGTTAACCTTGGCTTTGACTTTTAACGGAAAGATTTGATTTCTTCGAGCAAGTGTTAAATTTAAAAAGAGTATTTTTTCGAGTTTTTCGTTGCATTTGCCTTCCAACATCATCAACAAAATCGTTGAATTGTTTGGATTCGATTCTTTTGGCTCTTACACGGAAGGAATTTACTTACAAACCTACATTTTCACAGCTAATTTGGGATAAAGCTACTGTTTTGTACGAAATGGCTTACTGCTATTTACAATTTACAGTAAAAAATTTATTGCACAAGACAAGATAATTAAATCAGTGTGGCACATGTACACATGCATATAAAGTGGTGTGCTGCTACTGTGCTACTTACTTATTGTTGGTGACACGTGTTTAGTAATAACTTCAAATAAATAATCAAATTTCATACTTGATTCTGAATAATATAGCTGCAGTAGGTATGAATGAGTATTGATTAGATTACTGCAGGACTACCCTTCAAATTTATTTTAAGCATAAATACTAATAATTTTTGCTTGTTTTATCTCATTTGTACTTAGGAATTTGTCAAAATACTTTAATAGAGACTTTTTGAGACTGAGACTTTCAGCTTCTTTTATGTACTAAAACAATTTCGTAGAATGAATAAATCATGAAAACAATTTACCAAACATTCCATCATGTTTAACATGCGTGTGCTGTGCTGGCGACATTTTCACAATAGTAAAAAAGCTTCACTACTTTACTGCTTTGAAAAAGTTGGTTTTAATATAAAATCGCAAAACATTTTAAGGCAGTTAGTTGGCGTGTTTTTGATCTACGACTTGGAATTTTGGAAAGCATTTTGTTTTAATCGTTTGGGTTTATATGTATACAGTTTTTTTTACAAATTCTCTTTCATATCTACCAAATTAAATCTTTTGTGTTATTCTGTACTATACAAAGCATTGGTATAAATCTAATAGCAGCTTATTTCGTTGTGTATAGCGAAACAGCAAATTGTAAAAATTGATTTCCAGAACCTTTCAATATCACGAGCACGAGCCAATTAAGGTGGCGATCGCGATAGTTTTATTGCGTTAAATTGTTTACTGTTCGAGTTTTCCTTGTGAAACTCATTCAGTTTTTGGGAGTTATTCAAATTGTAAACTGGCTAATTGTGTCTCTGACTTGTTTGAAGGTTCACGCACGACACGGCCACGAGCATTATTGAAATCTAGGTACATACTTACATTAAAAATCTTGACCTTGACTA
>JAHZNJ010000289.1:0-12315 GCA_027744475.1 Lepidocyrtus cf. sotoi NNG-2020
GTTTCTGAACAGTTGCCTTTGACATGCACCATTGTATCGATTAAGTTTATCGTAAAGTATTATGTATTTTCTGAAATTCAAGTTCACGATTTGTTCTTGTTCTTATAAACAATCATCAAAAAAATCACAGACTTAATTTTGCAACAGAATTTTGTGCTAGACTAAAAAAATTGCATCATCCTGTAATTAGACTGTTTTTTCTTTTGATTCCCTTCGCTCTCTGGGTGACTGGGTAGAAGGTAGTATAAGAATTTAAGGGAATATATTGTAAATTGGCGTTCTTTGGTCCAAAGACAGAAGCTGTTGTACTAGGTCGCATTTTATTTTGAATTAAAACCAATAAATAATAATTGCATGGAAGGAGCACAAATGATCATAATTGAAAATCGACTTGAATGGTGCACTTCATTAAAATTGACTGGGATTGTTAGTTTCTGTACCGGGTTGTTTGATCAGTTGCAGCGCACCAATGTTACAATACTTTGCGTTGTAAAAGGTTCAGTTCAATACAATATATGATTGATATGTTTACGAGCGAGAAATTTGCATTTAAATAACAACGTAATATAATAGGAGATGATATTTGCTCATTCATCTCGAATAAAACTGAACACATCAATATGTCGAGTGGTTTTACGAGCATTTAAAAGTTTAAGGTCGGGATCGGATCATAAAATCAAGTTTTTAGTCCCAGCATGTTACGCAGACGTAAGTAATTAGGTATAGAGTAAAGGTTTTTTTTCTTTTACTACCCTTCTGCATGCATACATGCTCGCTTGCAAAAATTTTCATCTTAAATCAATGACCATTTCAGCCATTATAACAAGTAACCTACAATCAACTCTTTATTATGCAATTAATGCTTCTTTGAATACATCAATTTTACCTTAAAGAAGAGAAGAATAGGGCCAAACAAATGAGAAAAGACCAGTCTATTTTCTCAGTAAAAGAGCGAATCAATAAATTGAGAAATGAGACCTCATTTTCCTTCTTTCAAACGCTTTTTCAGAATTCAGACAGTTAACTGTGCAATAATGCTGGTCGGATAGNCAATTTTACCTTAAAGAAGAGAAGAATAGGGCCAAACAAATGAGAAAAGACCAGTCTATTTTCTCAGTAAAAGCGAATCAATAAATTGAGAAATGAGACCTCATTTTCCTTCTTTCAAACGCTTTTTCAGAATTCAGACAGTTAACTGTGCAATAATGCTGGTCGGATAGTTGCCGCGGATTACTGACCAGTTACAAGGAAAATGCGATGAACTTCATACCTACAAAGCTTATCATCTTATCATTGAATGACTTGTTGAACGATAAAGACCAAAAGTTTTAAAGGAGAAAGAAGAAAACTGGCATTGTAGTATTTTAAAGTAACATCTCAATGTTTACCTGCGACAATTCTTTTTACAGTAATCGTCCAACAACATCTTTTCAAGAAGAAGAAATGTCCTCTGCTTTTGTGTGCAGTACGTATCAAGTGCCATGCATATCTTTTATGTCAACTGTCAAACTGATAAATACTTACGCATATAATTTAAATACGTAATGCACATATCTACAAAGTGTAAAATTATCTTCTTACGAGATTTATTGTCAATTCATCTTAAAAATAATATGGGGAAATTCCGTGCCATCACCGGCGGAGTACAATGCATAAATTTGTTAAAAGTTATATGCCGAATCAAAGTCAAACTAACCAACCCTAATGAAGAAGTGTCAGGGAAAAAGAAAATCTTAATAAGATTTTCAGAAAAATATGCTTTCGAGTTGGTGCGAAATTTGTAGTAAGAAAGATAACACAGCAACAAAAGGCACTGATCAAAGAATTTTTTATATCAAATTAATCTCAAAAAGTCAATTAGTGACAATAAAGAAATAAAATTTTGCAGCAAATTGAGGAAACACGAAGTGTGTACTATATGAGATATGCAAACATGCCTCAATAATGAGATGAGCATTAATATTGTATTACAGTTGGCTATATTTGTATTTTAATATTGAATAAATTTGTACGTAAGTAGTTTGTTCACAGGTAGTAAGTAATACTTTGTATACTTGTAGACCGATAATAATGACAACGGACAACATTAACTCTATCTTATCTTTTTAGTTCTTAAAACGAGTGCTTATTATTATGCTTTACTGATGAATTCTACTATCAAAGCGGTTTTCTCTCTTCCATTATTATTAGCAAACTATATAAACTTGGCGGTAAAGCAATATGGTCAGTATGTGCCTACTTAGGTAGTAGGTAAAGATATTTTTAAAAAAAACCTTATCATCATGGTTTGATCGAAGGTGATGACCAACCCATAACCATTCATCAACATATGCGTAAAAAGGCTGTTGTTCCCCTGTTTGTATTCTGGCGAAGATAATGGCAAAAAAATCCCAAACATGCTTCAAGTTTTAAGTTCAGTAACTTGTTCTCAATCCATTATTATGAGAGTATGACATCCCATATATAACGGTGTGATTAGTGGATAAACTAACTTAGGAAGCATAATGAAAGTCTACTGTTGTTGTGTTCTCTACACGAACCGTCGTCGCACTAAAGAGTACATTACGCCAAAAGAATGGATTAGCATTTTTTTTGCATGGTGCAACAATAAAGATGTTTTGTCTCCTTCTATGACGGAGAAAATTACTTCATTATTCACCTCCGCTTGAAAAATGGCCCTCCAACTGCTAAATTATGATGATGAGCAATAGGCATTATTGGCACGTAATAAATACACAATGTGACTTCCTCCTATTCCTAAATTAACTAGGTAAGCACTTAAGTGGGTAGGTAGAAACTATCAAGTAGACAATGGCCAGCATAAATGTGTTTAACCTGTTGCAGGTGTGGGAGGTCATTTTGTAAACACATCATCATTTTCATCCAACTGGTTACAAGTTTATCTCCTGTGATTATATTTGATTGGTTATCCTACATGGTGGTGTCGCGTCGCGTACGTAGTTGATTATCGACGAAGAAATAACGATCCGTGTTTTATTACATTTCTGTCACTTACTTTTATGAAATTTGCATGAATCCTCTCGTAGAATCTAGAAGATCATAGTTCAGCATCATCATCATCATCCTATAAAAAGAAATGCATGGATTTTGGCAAAAATGTATTAAACGACAGAGTTTAATCCATGCTGTGACACTTGTCATCAAAGACAGGCCAAAAAAACCACACAAACAAAACGATTGAAACCACCCAGTCAGAGAGACCAGTAGGGGAATAATCATGCAGCAGTTCAGTGAGTTCAGATACAAAAGGTATTGGTCACATGCCAAAAAGAAACAGCAGGAGTCGTAGACGACTATGATGATGATGATATGATGTGGGTCTTTTTTGATTTTCAGATTGAAAATTAACTTGGTGATTGCGCCAATACAAACAAAAAATGGCATGCGAATGAAGAAGTGTCACGTTTTGTCATCTCACTGTGCCATCTTACCCCTCATCAGTGAAATTATGTTCGTCCCCTCTTGCTTTGCTAACACTAGAGAATTATAATGACAGAATACTTATGTATCGCTGCGAGTTTGCAACTTCTCACCTTTGACAACCGTTTCTTCTCCCTACACATTTTCCAAATCAGAGCAACAGAACCTTGATATTAAGTTGTTCCGTGTGTAATGAGTACGCTAACCTTTAAAACTCCATTCTTTAAAAGGAAAATATAAATACGCATTGTCGACAGGTTTAAAATATGTAATTTTCTTTGTATGAATTCATTCATATATGGGCTTAAATTACAATTAACACGATTACCCCATGTTAACCGATCTTACTAAGAGAATTTTATGACGAGTTGAAGAAGATGTTTCAAGACACGTCGTCGGTGTTGTTGTTGTAACTTAATTCTTCTACTACTATACAGCCAAGGAAAAGCAACCCACACTTACTTTCCAATACCAAAGTATTTTTTATTACAATAGTTCATAAATTATTTGAAAAATAAATAAATACTCCTACGTTTTTCTGCAATTATTAATGAAAATAATTAAACAAATAAAATCGGCATTTCCTGCTCGCACCTTTCTATTAAGACCTACATTAGAGTTTAATTTAACATATAATTTTTATTTTTATGCATAAAATAAAATAAAAATATATAAAAATGCGCACTTGACGCGTTAAAAGGAAGAAGTTAATTGAGATTTTTCTCTCATTTAAACCAAGTCAACCTGTCATTTAAAAATTCCTTTTTGACTGGACTTGTGGTTTCTTCTAAGATAGATAGCTCATAATTAAAGTTGCCTTAAGTGAGTAGTAGGTCTTGGTGAAATAATTTCCTGTGTTGGTGGCAAAGGAATGCTGCTGGTACTAGTAAAATACGACATGCTCATCATAATAATATACAACAGATACTAAAATTTAATAGGTAAAAAATATCATAAATCTTAAGTGGTAGTAACACCCAATAAGGAAGCTCTTTATGAGCACTTGCTGACAATGGCGATTGAGATTGCTTAGAACGTGTCACACAATGAAATGGATTACGTGCTGTGCATTTAATACTTCGAAATCATCGTCAAATCGATGTTATGAGAAAATTTTGCCTATTCAATCACCAATACCAAAGACGGGTTTAAATATTTATATGCAAATTAGAACAGGGAATTATTACAGTTTAAATATTAAACTAGATTGGTAGGTGGTGACGGACGGATGGATAGAATATTTAAATAACGAATACCTAGAAGAATGAATGTTGTGAGCAGTAGTTGCTCGGTTGTAAAATCTAAACTTCAGCAGCAGGTGTAAATCAAAAAAGAATGTAAAGAAAGACAAGATATTATTTTATTATCTTTATTATCAACAGTAAATTTTCTACCTCATCCCTTTGAGAAAACTCATTCATGAGTTTGAATGACGTAACCGGACTTGCAATATACTACAATAGTGCAATGAGAGTTTCCGGATATTAGTATAATGCGTAGATATGGAATGGAATTATGCGCCATATAACCAAGTCCATTAAGATTCCATTTATCTGGTTAGAGATTATGTGAATTTAATTATAAAAAATAGGAAATTCGGAAGTAACAAGGATGTGATTCCTTGTTGAAAAAATAAGCAAAATGACCTGTTACAATATTTATTGCTTTTAGCTTAGCGTATCGAATCTTCCTTTTATCAAACCTTGCATGAATGAATTAAATAATAATTTTAGTTTTCTGATTGATTCATTTATATTTTTATGTGTAAACTATTCTGCCTCTGCCCTATTTTCGACCTTTGAATGGATAATGCGCGTTTTTCTAATTAATTTTATGTCTGTTTTTTATAAACATTTTAACTGTAAATACAAGACATTAAATTACTTTTTACTATTTTCGTAGAATCTAACCTAACCCACTATTATTATAAACTACTACAAAAACATTTGTTAGCATTTATTTGTAGTACAAAGTACTACAACAACTGATTAACGCGGTGTAATGTGTAATTTGTTTTCGTGTTTGTTATTAACGATTATTGCAGTTGGTAGCAATAAATTTTAATGTGTAAATGAGATGAAAACTAAACTTAGCTCGTAAAATCGTATTGTAAATGTAATTGCAAAAATTTACATGAAAAATTAATTTTTGATTTTTTATAAATGGTCACAGCTCAGCTGCAAAAAGTAAGTAGTAATTGTATAGGTATTTAGTTTATTAGTGAGACTATGACACATGAAGGACAATTAATTAATTTTATGTAGTCCCACGCATTATGAAGAAGACTAATGCATAATTTTAATATAATACAGAGACTGTTCTAATTTAGTTTTCACATACAAACCCTCCAGTCCAGTAAACAAAAAGAAACTAGAACGTTAGCGAAAGGGCACAATTAAAAATGACATCTCATTGCTTGACAGTGACAGTGACAACGGAATAATAAAACGGTGAATTTTTAGCTCAGCATTATGGTCATTGCAATTTGCAATATACGAGCGATTGCCCTAAGAAACTTGTAAATATTTAGATTTGCATTAAAAATTAGATGATTGTCACAAATATTAATAAGCTTTCATATTGTTTTAATTCTCATCGTTTATGAATCTCATTCTCTGATAATAGAAAGTATAGATACAGCTAGTTTTAATTGGCTTCTTTCGAGTGTGTGTGTGGCAAGATAATTAAGGATTTTAAATTCGTCCATCTGCACATTCCTTCACGAATCCTTTAACTTGTAATATCAAGTCATCGCAAATTATTCGACATTCTTCGTGAATGAGTGGTATGATGTATATGTAATGTTAAAACGTTTAATCAGAAACTGTCATGGTCTTACATTAGTTGTACTGTACTTCTTAAGCGGCACCTTATCAGCCTCAGCAAAATCAAGAAACAAATTAGGTATATTAAAATAATAAATGTATTTGGGATGAATACAATCTTTTGATTTTAATATAATGTTGACATGTGCTCGTACAAGAACTATGATTATTGTTTCAACTGTTGTTCTATTCATTGTGTTATTGTGTAGATAGGAGAAGAACTTTGCCCCTTTAGGTATGGTCTTACGCTTGTGATGAATCTTCAATGTAAAAAAAATATCATCATAAAATCTAATTTAAAAGTTTGTATTCCACTATTGAGCTAGTAAACAGTATAATCTTCATCATCACGTATTCACGTAATAATTTATGCAAGCAAAAGGAGTCACTCTCATAGTTGAAAGAAAACGGTTGCTGGTTGCTCCGATATGGATATGAAGAGTCTTACAACCGTTTTGAATGTTCATTGTTTTCCTTCCATTAACGGAGTGCTAATTTCGTACACCCTGCCGAGTACAATCATTTGTTGAAATGAAAGCTTCCACATTTTAAACAGCGGATGATGATGATACGACTAATGATAAATTGATGCGATGCTTGTTTTAGAGAAGATTCTCAAGACAAGATCAAGGTAGTTCATTGCAACAAATAATACAATATTGATGAACGTGTGTATACATATTGGCTTTTTAAAAACAAAACATACTTAACATTCCTTTCTTTTTATTATTATTTAAGATGATGAATGAGTTTACATTCATAGAAGCATGTTCAAATCATATTAACATTTATTCTATTTGATTCATTGCTATAATTTCTCTTCCCATGTTTTATTTCCTTCGGAGACGTGATAAAGGATTAAACGAGCAAGAGGAGAGAAATGCATCGTGGTGACAATGATGGTAAATCGTTTGACATGACATTGCATTGTTAAAATTACACATCTGCTTTATTAAAGAGATTTTGGTTTGATTTGCATAAGGAGAGTAAAATTTCGTATTAATTTATTATTATGACCTGATTAATCTACTGTTTATGATTAAAACGATCATCATAATAAGCAAGCAAGCACTACAATAAATCTTAATCATGCTATTTATCAAAATCAAAATGGACATTTTTGCAATAATACTTCATTTTCTTAATAGTCTGAATTCTTGAAAAATGATTATTAGCGCAATAAAATTTAGAAAGTATGCCTAATATTATTCTAAAAATTTGCAAGAAAGTTTCCAACATTATTATTATGATTGTTGGTAGACAAAGTCACATACAAGTTTTTATCTAGTATTTACATCTTAATAAACTCATATTTCATCGATTACGTATTTAAAACATTTGTCGAGCTAAATCATTTGTCATCGTCAATCATTTATCTATGATATGGTTTGCCCTTCCTAAGCGTGCGAATAATATAAAAAAATTAATGAAGTACAATAAAACGTGTCAACAAAGGATTATAAAATTTATATATAAACCCTTTCCAAGGTGGTCTTAATTGTCTCTGCATGGTGTGTTCTACGATGAGCTAATTCACGTAAAATATTTTATTGTTATTGTGCATTCTTAACAATTCATAAATAAATAAACTTTAATGTACGTGATTAATGAATAAAACTATTTAATCATAATTTCTACGCACAGTTAAAAATAGCTACATGACTGAGCGTTTACTAGGTTATTGCACAAAAAACTATCAACAAAAAAATATTAGCATACCTTCGTGGTTTTGGCCGAATAATGTCATCATTTCGAAAGTAATGATCCGGAAACTCGGCAATATTTGGTGGTATTGATCCGCTCATTGTTGTGATTTAATGAGTTGTTTTCATACATCAGCAGATCAGTCTCCCTCTCGATCTCGATGATTATATAGAATTCTAATAAACGTTTCTCCTGAAAGTAAAGTAATAAAATTATTCAAATTAAAATTCATATTGTAGAAGTACATTCATGTAAGCAAAACTATTTTTGGATTTGTACAAACAAATCACTTTACTTCATGCTGTACGTGAAGCATTTGAAGTACTACGTAATGGCTAAACAAACTAAAGGCTATTGGTATTTGGTATTGCAAAAGAGCTGTTATCTGACAAAGCTCTTGCATGTGCCTCTCTTCTCGCTCGCACAAGTTTGAGGATTGTGTGTTGGACTAGACCCCAGCATAGCAGCCGCAGCCGAAATGAACAAAGCAAAAGCAACAAAACTTGTTTTTGACGATGATGAAGCTTTTGCTTGCCTTTGCGCCACGATAGATTTGGATGAATAGTGTAGAATGGGTATATCCTAAAAGCAGTTTGTCTTCAAGCAATAAGCTACGTTGTTCATGAGTGTACATTTATATTTTTAAGTGAAATTTGAAGCTACTATTATACCTTTATAACACATTTAAATTGATTGTACTTTTGTACTGAGATTGGCAATGATAGAAAAGCTGTGTTTCACTGCAGATTATGATGACTATACCTTAATTTCTTCACATTCTTCTTTTCTTAATTAAATATCGCTCACGTTTGAAAGGTAGTTTTGTTGTTATGATTCGTTTTCAATACATGCAACTTCTCTCCTGTAAATGCTTCTTCATATAATTTTTAGTTTGAACAATCAACGCCCTTCTTCACTAAACGTTTTTAAAAATTTCGCCTTACATAAATCCTTCTGTCAGAAACAAACCTCAATCAAAGTTACACAAAATCGTGTAAGAACCCAAACTTCACATGCTCATCATCATCGGTAATAATATCGATATTAAATGTTACTGATGCTGGCATAAAAGAGATAAAGAACCTTTTGATCTACAATTTCTTCTCCTTAATTCACATTTTGCCGTATGAAACTTTCATTGAACTTACTAAATGAAGCAAAAGGGGGAAAAGACTACCACGCTGATGATGGTCGGAGCAGGATGAAGAAAAAAGGATCACATTCACATTTCACATCGCAGTCTCATCTTCACAGATTATCATCGTCATCATACAAGGTAAAATGAAGTCAATAATGTAGGGAAAACAGGTCTTATCCTCCCTATCATCATCCTACTTCTTTACCAGCATAACTGAAATTTTTTTCTCTTTCTCGTCTCCAATTGAATGTTGGTCGTTGTCTAAATATTACTGTTGTTGTGCAGTAGTAGCAGATCAACAAGAGAAGTTAGTTGAGGAGAAGAAAAGAGACAGGATTTCGAGAAAGGAATCTTCATTGGGTAAGAAGAAATCTGAAAAGATTATCGTCTTTTTAAATGTATGGTGATGGATGATTATGATGGTTGGTTGGGGTTCGTTTGTTGGGTACTGAAGATACATTACATCATGCTATTAACCACGGCAAAAAATTTATTTGTAAGCATGGTTTAATAAACCAGCCATTTCAAAGTACATTTCAAGATGAGACGGAGAAAAGAAAAGAAATGAAAACGAATTAAAACGTGCCTTAAGGGCCAATTCCTGCATCGTTTCGTTTCTCAAGTATTTGGTACAGAACACGCCCCAGAGGGATTCTTTAAATAACAAAAATTAAAAGAAAAAGAAAAGTTACAAGATTATGTAAAAGGAAGGAGATCATGATGAAGATGATGACGGTGATGTTGCTGAAGATTATACTTTTTTTACCAGAACAGCAATTATGATTCTTTCTTGTGTTTAAATTCTTGGGTGAGTTCTGGGTATAACATAGTTTTTTGTAGGTAGGAAATGGAGACAAGGCAAACCTACATAAAGAGTTCCAGTCAGCTCTAGCAATAAAGAGGAAAACGGAAAGACATTAGCCAAACGTAAAAGTTCAATGATATTACATGGAAGATGCAATGAGATGGAGTGAGTCACTCAGAATTTTTCAGGATTCATTTAGGTAGGTTTCATGCTGTTTCATAATCCCATGAGGTCCTCCACATTCGTCGACTTGAGATATTGTTGGGATTATTGTAATATTTAATAAAAATGAAGCTTTTTTCTGAAGTGATTCATAAATGTGGACAAAAGAAAAGGCGATATGGTAAAGGTACCATATCACAGGAAGATGCTTGACATTGTTATTAAGTAAACTGTACTGTTCATTTTACTTGGTCAGACTCAAAATTCCCTTATAAAACAAACTGGAATATTTTATATATTACTCACTACCGAGCATTTTATTTTATAAATAATATAAATATATAGTACCAAAATTAAGCCCACCATTGGATTTTGCAAAATAGCTAAATCGGATCAGATTCAGGTATGCGGTAGAAAGTAAGCAGGTGTGCGTGCATACAGCAGCAGTGCAGCCGTCCCTCTAAATCCATTAATTCCAAAGTTTTGTTTGTTGAAATCTAATTTTCGTATGTGACAGCAAAAGATGAGTCATATTTATGGTCTCACTTTTAGTTTCAGCAGACAAAGAATTAGAATAACAAAAGAAATCAAGCTAAGAACTCAGACAATTTTGTGAAATTCCTAAGAGATGATTTATTTGTAGTGACAGTGACAGCAGCAGCAGCTAAAAATGAGATGAAATACCTTTCTTTTAAACGTTTAGGAGAAATAATGATTGCGACGATGAGCCGATAATACATTACATTAAATTTTTAACTTTTACTATTCGTGAGTTGCTGATGCAATAAATGTGTTATGAAAGGTTTCTCACAGCATTATTGCTTACACCATCATTTTTTACCAATTCTAGTGAGTTGGGGTTGAAATAGAATTTTTATCTGATCGTTTTGCAATCCTTTTTAGACGGCACACTATTCATAAAATTCTCACACTTATCGTCCAACTTTAAAATTGATGCAAAGTCATTCATTATATTGGCAGCAGCCAGTAGTCGAAGCCATTTTATTTGCAATTCTAATTTGCACTTTTTAACATAGAAGGTAAATCAGTCTCCCCTTAAAACCGTATACCAGGAATTTTTTTATCAGAAACAACGTAGGCCCAGTCTACAATATTACAATTACTCAGCCAAACAGTTTTTAAAACGTTTTTTTACTATGATGAATCCTATCTTATCAACTATTTCATTTTCTCCGTAGAGAGTAAAAGGGGCGTTAAATATTTTAAGAGGTTTGTTACTTATTATTTCTTCGTCCTCTTAACCATTTTTATTATTATTTTTTTTAAAAGTTATGCATTGCTGATGAAATCGAGTAAAGTTTCAATTTCTCTGACTCTGACTGGCCTTCCTCTCTTTACCTATCTATTCTTATGCTTTGTCCAATTATTACACACACAATACAGAATTTTTATTGTGCTTTGCTTGGTTTATGGGGCTGGTGCTGCATAATGTGCAACACAAGCAGTAAAATATTATATATACTTTTCAAAAGTGTTACTTTTAAATCCTTCACACAAAACATTCATAAACCGTCACTCATCCCATAAATTCTTAACACGCCACACAGCCTTCACATTATATTATATTATATTCCACTTTATAATACCAAATATTTATTGTTGCCCGCCGGATATTTTAGTTGTGTAACAGAGCCATAACAAACAGCCAAAGCCAACATACTCGAGTACAATTGTTGCTTTCTTTTACGAATTTAAAAAGTTTCAATATTACAGCAAGCAAGGGAAGGGATGGTTACGATAAAAGGATGATGTCCATCTTCGATTCAACAGCAAAAATATTTACTCTGTCTATTTTCAATTATAAATTATCATTATCAGAGACTTTCTTAAGTCGTACATGCTTATTTATGAGTATAAGAACAACAGACAAATCGAAAGTCTCTTGCTCAATAAACTCACAAGTGCAAGTGTTTTTCCTGTCCATGTCCTGTCAATTTTTAAAAAGTGGTGGTATGGTGGATCGCTTTTAACTACCTTCATTTGTTCCCATTTTTTGTTTCTTCAGAAGAATAATAATGTCCAGCAGTCTGATAAAACCACCACCTTTCATTATACTACACATAAAACAAAAAAACACTCGCAAACCATTTCTTGTCTTCAGACTACCGTGCTTTATTGTCTTCTATGATAAGAAAGTTTATAAGCCTCAAAGTGTTAATGCAACTTGTCAGTTTTTGTTGTGTCCAACTGTTGGTGTTGGCTGGAGTTTCTATTATATG
>JAHZNJ010000290.1:0-10039 GCA_027744475.1 Lepidocyrtus cf. sotoi NNG-2020
TTGCTGCCGTACCGTAACGTCACATCCGCATCCGTTCCATCTCCATCTATTTCTTCTTAAGTAAGCAAAATACACTTATTAGCTAGTATGAGCACGCATTTTGCTTCTCTCCTTTCGTTCTTCTCTCTTCGGCATTTCTATAATCCTTAGAATAAGCAGCACATGAGCAACAACAACAAACACTAAATAAGCATTCGTTCGTTTTTTAGGAAGAAAAAAATCATTTTTTAAGATTTAGATTCTCGTCGAATGATGATGCAATGCAATAAGCAACCAGGCAATAAGTAACGGAAAAGCTCACATAGTGAGGAAGAGTGAGAGAGCTTTAGGAGGTAGCGAGTTTTAACTCAAAATAGATTTTTCTATTCTCACTCTTCCTGCTCCACTGGAAAAATATACATAATATTCCACTTCTTCTGAAAGAAAGCCGTCTTTATTCTTTCCATCTCTGTGTTTTTGCTAACCCTAACTCAGCCTCAGAAGAACTGGGAATGGTTACATGTTTCTGTTGCTGTTGTTTGTTACTATATTAGACAGAAAAAGAGCTCGAGCAAGTGTGATGATGAAGAGAGGACTAGGACGATGGGAATTTACTAAGATTTTGGATGCCGACGGAATAGCAGCTACAGCACAATACAATACAATGCATTGTGCAGATTTGTGTGTGTTTCAAGAGTAGCATTTTGTGTTTGTGTGTGGGTAAACTTTACAATTTCCCACTTTTCCCACTCTCTTTCTTTCACTATGGCTCTGTGCGTCTTTCTCAGTTTCTTTCTCTTTCTTCAGTTTTCTTCTTCGTCTTCATATTCCCAAGAAAGGAGCAGAATGCCTTTTCTCCGTTGCTTGAGGAAATTTTTTTAGAGAATAATATAAAAAAGTTATATAGAAAAGTAAAAGGAAATATACGTACGAGTAGGGGCAATAATAATATAATATCTCTCTGTATGTAGAAGGCTGTTTAGTTGGTGGAGGAATGAGAATGAATAGAGAAGTAAAAATGTGTGAACGTAGTTGTGTGGTATTCTGTCGTGCGTTTTGTTGTTGTTTGTGTAAGTAAGTTTTAGCTATGCTTTCTTTCGTTCTCTTTCCATTTTCTTTTCCTTCTACTCTCCTCTTTTCTTTTTCCTTCTTTATTCAAAATGTAAATGTAAAATAAAGAAAATAATGTGTATAATACCAACACAAAATAAGACAAACTTGTCAACCATAAATATCTGAGGAAATGGGATTTCAAGACTCTCTTAACGGCACATGAACAAAATCCCTTCATATACTTCCCTTACTTAAACTCCAACTCCTCTACGACTACCATTTTTACGTACACAAATGATATTATAAGAAGATGAGATGAATACAATTCCGCTTTAGTATTTTGCCTTTTTCTTTTGAATATCTTTACGTAAGTACGTACGTACGCGTTGCGTATAAGTACTTATATGCATCCACCACACAAAATCCACCCTAAATTCGCGCTCTAACTTCCTTCTTTAACTCTTCTTTTTTTCTCTCTTTACTTTTTCTCTTTCTTCACCATTTTTCCTCAAACCATAATATTATCCATGCATCCATGAATATTTTTCGGTAAGCAAGTAAGCACACACACTACTTTCCCCTTTTTAAATTCTTCTTCACGCCATAGAAGAAAGAAGATATACAGTAAAGAAAAACCAACCACCATCAAAGCCATATTGCACACAATTTATTTTCTCTTTCACTCTCACTCTTTTAAAAACAGACAGAGAGAGTAAAAAGAAAATAAAAACAAAATAGCTTTCTAAAATACCATCAGCCTTAAAGCTTCAAGCAATACAATGTAAAATGTAAGTATGCCTGCTTACGCTTTGCAATTTTTACTACCATCAACTGAAAAAATAACAACAACGTTGTCAATATTGTATCCACGAAATATATAAATATAAACCCTCAGAGGACTGCGGCTCTGCCTATGAGAAGAGAGAATGAGAATATAAGCTTTAAAGCTAAACATTCACGGAAAAATATTATGCGTAAAAAACTAAACAAAAGTATAGCCCGAAAAGTAAAGAGAGGAGAAGAATAAAAAAAAGGAAGAGTCATTTTGACTTCCCACTAGTGCCACTGGAGTATAATAATCGGCAGCTTTTACAATTCGAAAATTTCCTCCTCGAGTAAAAAATTTATTGAAGAAGAATTTCTTCAGCTACAACAACTAAACGCCATGAAAAGTTTACAGCTAACAACAAGCAATAGCTTAAAGAAAAAACCAGCAACAGCACAAACAGCAGAGAGAAAAAATACATTTCCTTCCATCCGTCCAAATACACGATGGAATCGTAATAACGTTGAGAGAAGAAAATTGGAAAAATACTTTTTTGTTTTTGAAAAGCGTGTTGTGTGTATGTGTGTGCTTTGCCTTCATATATTTGTATGTGTTTCTAGTTTTCACCAAACACAGCATAATAGCAGTAGCGGCAAAATCAACACTGCTACAACAGTTACAAGAGTATTCCATTAAAAATGTGATGATGATGATGGCGATGATGATAATGTTTTTGTGTGTGCGAGAAAGTTAGAAAGCAAAAAAGTAGACGTGTTAGTTCCCGTTGACTTTATCCTAAATATGATTATCCCTTGTGTCCATGCATAAAACACATTCCGTTATGTTTTTTGACGGCATTGGTGCTGATATTGTTGTGTTTGCGTTAGATATTTGCTTTAAGTCTAAAGTATTAACCGAAAAGGGGAAAAGAAAATGTGTTTATTGACGCTGTTTATTTCTTCTTTCTGGAGGAATAATAATAATGCGTAGGTTTTCTGTGTTAAAAAATTGCTTTGTCCATTTTTTAGTTGGGTTTGGATTTGGACTCGATAGTGTGCAAATTACGTTTAACTTTTTCCTATATTCGTTTCCCTCATTTTCCTTTTTCTTCTGTGTTGGTTCAATCAATCATTAGAAAATAAGAAAGAAAAGTGAACAGTGCAAAAAAACTTTGCTCTGCTATCGAATCAAAACAAACCAAGTGGATTCACACGAATCCATTTAATATTATTATTTCTCTTTCTTTCAGAGTTGTTTTTTTGGATTACAACAATTCAAACTCATTTTCGGTTTTCGTTCTTTTTAACAAACCAGATTATTACTGACGGTGGAAGTGGAAGACGGAGAGAAAGAGTTTTTTAATACTTTACTTATAGGTTAAGAGGTTATAATAATAATAATGATGATGATGTGTGTGCCGCGGAACGGAATGGGGTGGGAGGGGAATAATAAAAGTAGCGATTTTTTATTCTTATAATTTTTTCTTTCTATTGATAGAACATTCATGATCATAAAATCCATTTTACATGGATCATTTGCGAAGAGATTGAATGAAAAACAGAAGTAAAGGATGTATAAATAAAAAGTAAGTAAGTAAGCAGGGGAGCAAGCACGAGTAGTATTGGCATATTTTTTTCGGATTTTCTTCAGCAGAAATCGTATCATGACTAATGTATGACATGGTCCATTATCGGTAATTTAGAATTTTGAAGTGAGTACTGAGTGAGTGACCAAACCCTTGACTTTGCTTTGTTATTGCCATTGGTGTTTTGTGTGTGTGGATTCGATTCGATTGGCTATATTTTTATCTTGTAAATGGAAGTCATTGACTTAGAAAATAGACTACTTTTATGTTCAATTACCTGCATAATCGTCACTTTTAATGTTTCACATAAACTAACAACGTCAGCAACAGCAAGCAGTAAGGTAAATAGCAGCGCAGCAGCGGTAGCGCATTAAAGCTTTTCATGTTTTAGCTTTTTGCTTCAGCCGCAAAATAAATATTTAAGCTTCTGCGGTGATTGTAGAAGAAGTATTGTAGAACTAGAAGGAAGCGAGTGTGTAAGGGTAAGAGTGAGTGATGCAATATAAAAGTTTACTTTTGGTTTTTGTTGCTGCAATAAGTTCCAATAATGGCTCATTTCCGTCCACATATTACCAGAAAAAATGGGCGAATTGGAGGAAAATATGCTTACTTTACGAGGACAATTCCCCGTACTTTAGTACTGACTCTTGTCTCTACATAAATCCATCCATCCATCTATCCATTCGGTAACTAAACCAATCAAGTTCAAATAACCCTTCGCCTTATTCTCTTTCTCTTCTCCTCTTTTTTGTTGAAAAAAAAAAAAGAAAATTCAAATCTCTGTGTTCATTCAGCTTATTTCCTTCCACTTTCCACATACATCTGCGAACGGACGGACTGAGAAGAACAACCCAAATTCATTTCCTCTCTGGGACTACTACTACTACTACTACTAAAATTCAAGCATAAACAGAGAGCTAATGGAGTGTAGAAGGTGAGGCAATGTCCATCCGTCAGCTTGTCTAACGTTGCGTTACGTTTCGATTCGATGTGTAGCGGTGGTGATGGCATACACAAACTGACCATAAAAATAGGAAATGGCTTGGCAAACCAAGACAAAAAGCGTCTGCTACCACCACCACCACATTTTCAGAAGGAAGGGGGAAAACGGAACGAATATATATCCATCCAAAATATCCTAACTAAAACAACAGCAATGGCAGCAGCAGCAGCAGGAAAAGACTGTTCAGAAGAAAAAACCATCTTTTTCTCTCTTCTTTCCCAAAAAATGTTGGAGTGAATGTTAACGGACGGAGTGAAATGTCAGCTAGGGAAATCATGAACCTTCTTTTCCATATAAAAATATTTTTTGGTACATGAGTTGCGTTAATACGGTTTACCACATCTATAACGGTCGAGAGGAAAACCTGGAACCAATACCAATCCCCTCTCCCCTTCTTCCTCCACCACTCTCCTGTCCATCACCTATTTAGATAGGCATGTTTGTGAGTGAGGAGGGGTGTTCTGCTGCTTCTACGGACAATTCGGACTTCCAACTGATGAACAGGAGATTTTAAACATTTCTTTTGGATTTTACTGGTAATTCTTTGAAAGAGAAATATTTTTACTTCTCTTTATCTTCTCTTTCAAACAATAAAGGGAGAAAGGAAAGGAGGAGGAAGGATTAACAATTTCAAACATCTGCATATACCTCTCATTCACTCACTAACTCCACTTCACTACTCTTCTCTGGCCACAAAACTGACTGAAAAGTGTTTTTTTAAGTGTGGTGGAACAAAAGTCAGGATTTTACCATCATAGCCACCACAACAACAAAAATACACCCACTCGATATGTTCAATTCATGAAGATATACATAAATAATTGAGATGAAAGGAAGAAAAAAGGATGGAGAAGAGAAAAGCTCAGGCAATGCGATGTGAGTGGATTGTGGATGCTCCAGAGAAAGAGTCAGAGAAAATATTTTTACCATCGCCCACCACCACCACTACCACCAACTTTTAAAATTCTACATCCAATTCTATCCAAACAAAAACTCCGAATGCCTATGAGACGACGTGTGTGCTTTCTTTAATTCTTTCCTGGTTTTATATTCCATGAATCTTTTTTCTCCGGGTTTTCATATTATTTTACTGCTACTACTGCAGAACAAGAGAATTTTGATTTGACATAAGCCATTTTAAGTATGTTTGGTTTTACTACGTTACCGTACGGTACGCTACCGTACCGTAATACCATCAAATATCATTCTCAACTTAGAACTTTCATACCAAATGTACGAAGTGGAATGCAGCGAATGTAAAAAACATTGTTTACAGAGTTTATTCACCAAAATTAATGTTTTGTTACAGAGGATACATAAATGAAATAATTAAGTTATGCATGCACTCCGTCTGCCTCTCTTTCATCATTCACGTTTTGTTTGGTTTCTCTCATCATCATCATCATCAACATACTCATCTCCACAAAAAATATTCTTTTTCATCATCATATTTCTTATAATTATCTTCACAGAACGAACAAGGGGCACTTATTGTCAGAAACATGCTGTTGGAGTTGGAATGCATGTCTGCCAAAGATCAAAGTAACAGAGTGGTAGAGGAAACCTTTTTAGAAGGAAAACCCTATCCACTTAAAAAAAATATATACATACATACATGCTTCCGCATTTGGTATTTCCTCTAATAAAAGCGAAGTTTACGAAGAATTGTTTTTTCCAGGTTCTTTGTACTCCATAGCATAGCTCTTCCGGTAATAATACGTTTAAGTTTTTGCATTTTTTGCATTATAAATATTTTTGCTAATGTTTTGCTGCTTTTTGCTTTTTTTTGCTAAGCAAAACTATTCCATTCTTCTATTCATTAAGTAACTAGCTTCCTTTCAATGATGATGATGTTGTTGTCGACAATGACTATGGGAAGAAAATAATACTTTCGTACCATAATGTTTTCCCCAGGAGAGAAGGAGGAGTGACCTGACTTGAACCAGACCCTAAATCAGATTTAAAATGAGTAGGAATTAGGAGGGTTCCACCTCCTTCCAATTTAAAAAAAAGTATGTCTTAACAATAACAACACAAAAACACAACAAAAGAGAAGAAGGAAGTGCTATGCTGCTACTACTACTACTAAAAATTCAAAAGAGAACTGAAACTTTTCAACTTCCTTTCCTCCTCCACCAAGTCTAAATTACAGCAATTGTAGGAGCAGCAATGGCATAGCACACTTCCATAAAAAACTGTACTTTTTGACTATGAAGAGTTCATTTTCAGTATTTTACTTGTTTTTTTTAGTTTTTTGTTGTTCGTTTGTTCGTTCTTTCTCTGACTCAAGTCCAGTCCAGTCACATAAAAATGTATTTTCATCCAAAAAAAATGCAGAGCAGAATGGAATGGAGCAGCAGCTGTTGACCAGCAAGTCTATTATTTTCACTGGAGAAGAAATACATATATTTAGCAGTATTTGAAAAGCTGGATGAAATAAAAATGGTGCATTATTGATTGCCCTGGCCTACAGCAAAAATAGTGGAGGAAAAGGAAAGAAGAGGAAGCAGGCGTAAAAGGGAAACTGGAACTCTTGTAAATATGCCCAGAAACTAGTGCAGTAGTAAGAGTAAGTGAGTGAGAGGAAATAGATGAATCTAATCTAGATTGCTTGCCTTTGCCTCTTGCACATTTTTGTTCTAGAATTATTTTTTTCTCATACTTACGTCAAATACACAACTTTCTCTCTACTTTAGCAGCAATGTAGAGAAACGAAATCAAAATCATTGTATAAAAATTAGGCTAGTGAATTATTTCCTCCTCTTCCTCCACTCCCACTACAATACACAATCCAAATCCGTAATCAAAACGGTACGATGATGATGTTGTTGATGATGATTATATTTTTTGTGAAAAAATGTATACCTAGGTTGTGTAGAAGAAAAAACAGCATAATATTTAGGGATTCGTTGCGGATACACTTTACGAAATTTTTCCTCTCACATTACTTCCTCCTGACATACTTACACAGAGTTCATTCCGATTTACATTCACACGCAAAAACAAAAATTCCAGGATTTTTAAGCGTTAAGTTAAGCGCAACAATTATGAAATGAGTATTTTGTACGATGTAAAAATGTTATGTAAGAATTGGCAATAGTGATTCCAACAATGACAAAATTTTATATAACTAAAATATACGATTTTCCCAATAATCAATCTAACATTTACCTAACTAATGTAATTTTTAGCAATAATCAAAATGGCGTTAAGGTCACTTTTGCATTTAAATAAACAGAAAAGTAGTTTTCCCTGTATTGTAGCTACAAAGCTAAACGTTAAGCCAGTTCAAGAGAAAGGCACGAACATAAGTCCCACGAAGCAAAAATGAAAGTAATTCCGTAAAAAAGTTGTATTTTTCTCTGCTTTTTATGGCAGTGCGTGTGTAATTTACTGTCATAACATTTCATATAAAAACCGTGGATGACAAAACAAAGCACATGACACGGACACACAAAAAAGTCATTTTTCGCATTGTAGTATTTTTTACTATTAAGTAAGTTCATACTATATCTATACCAAGCTTTAGTAGAAAAGCTCCTGTCGGGTATTAATTCCGCTCTTGCTATGCTGCTGTACTTTATAATGTATGGATATATTTTCGTTGCAAAATGTCAAATACAGTTACACACGGGTACAGACAAGAAGCGAGAGAGAAGGATGTAAAAGAATTTCTCCTGGAAATGAAATGAGCTCACTACTCGCAAATAACAACAACAACAAAAACTGGAGTACTATGAGAACGAGGAGCAGAGCATGCTCTCATGTTTTGTACTTGAGTACACGTACTTATGAAAGAATACCGGAATAAATGTAAGTCGACTGTACAGTACTGTGAGAGAATGAAAATAAAAGTGGAGGAGAGGAAAGCAGAGCTGAGGATGATGGTCGTCGTCATTCAGCCACGCAACCTAATCATCATCATGATCAACATCAACAACAACAACAACATTGCCATCATCATCATCATCCTCCTCCTCAAAACAGATATTTTTTGCAATGCATTTCCTTTTCCCTTTCCCCTCCAGTTTTTTATTGTTGTGATGCTTTCTTTCCCAAGATACTCGTAAAACGAAATAGTTTTGAGTTAGTGGAACAGATACACATTCTTTTCTTCTCATTCTTCAGTGATACAAATATTATGCCAACAAATATAAAGAGAGAGTAACCATATTCTGCTTCATTTTACAATATTGTTTGTGTTTGTACCGTATCTTCCTTTCATTTTCAAACCTTCCTTCCCTCCCTTCCTGGAGGATCCTTTCTTCGGTTCTCCCACGCCATGCCATGCCATGCCGGAGTGAAATGGAATAAGCCATGCATTCATTCATGATACATGCTCAAACGTATTTATTTATTATTATTATCATCCTCATCATCATCATCATGTGAAATTGTAAACTCTGAGGAGTAAGTAGGCACATATAACAATACTTTGTAGTGGGTAGGGTAGGGTACGTAGGTATAGGATATGTGCATTGTTATCACTTCCAGAAAGAAAATGGAGAGAGGAAGGCTTATCGTTATCATCATTTGTGCAGCCACTTCCTTCTCCTCCTCATCCCATAGTGGGTAGGGTACGTAGGTATAGGATATGTGCATTGTTATCACTTCCAGAAAGAAAATGGAGAGAGGAAGGCTTATCGTTATCATCATTTGTGCAGCCACTTCCTTCTCCTCCTCATCCCGTAATCATCATCATCATCAACAACAGAAGCATCTTCACTATCATCATTAGGAGCAGGAATAGAATGGAGGCAGTGAAAGCAACAGCAGCAGCAGCAGCAGAAATGGCAATGGCATCACCCACCATCCCATTATCTTCAACAGTAGAGAATGAGAATGCCACTGATCGATATAGAGCCACCACGTTTTGGAACAAAAGCCATGCATTTTCTTTCTTTTCTCTTTGCCTCGCATGTGCTGTGCTGCTGTCTCTCCCTCTCTCCTCTTTTTAGAGAATGTATTTAAAACTTGATAGGAAGATAACTGCATAACAAGGTCCGTTTTGAATGGCTGCCCATTTCCATTTTCTTTTATATTTTTGGTGGGTAGTGGGCTGGGTAAGCTTTTCTACTTCTCCTTCCTTTTCCTTTTATAATAACCTTTTATAATAAAAACTTTGTGGAAGGTTTTGGTTTCGGAGGACAATGGCCCCTTTTTCTCCTCTTTGCATTATATGTTATTATTTCAAACGTACTATAAAAGAAAATCAGCTTCTTTGGTAAAGGAAAGTTTACTCGGAAAAGTAAGAAATAAAGGGAAGATTGCATAATATTGCATTGCCTGTTGTTGTGTTGCTTGCGTTGTGTGAGCCCTTCAAGAACAATTGAGAGTTATGGCGTAATGCATAGCATTATTATGCAAATTTGTTTGCGCTGGCATTTTTACTGTGACAGAAGAAGAAAAAAGGAGGAGGAGAAAGAGAAAGAGAAACGAAACAAAACCTAATAGTAAAAGGAAACAGGAAACTATGTGCATCTCAGCTAATCTAATCTTTTCAAAAAGAATTTTTACACAATTTTATTTATCCACACAACAAAATACAATCCAATCCACACACACAACTTTTTGTTTGGTTCGTACGGAATAGTTTCATCTCGTTTTATTATTAAATGTGTAGTGGAGGAGGAATATACAGTAACAATTTGCA
>JAHZNJ010000291.1:0-17024 GCA_027744475.1 Lepidocyrtus cf. sotoi NNG-2020
ACCTCCAATCAATTGTTTTTGTTTAATATTATTATTTGGCTGTGTGAAAAAGCTGTTTCGATCAAATCATATTTGACATTGTTAATCTTCAATAACACTACACTAATTTAATAACTTTCTTTTCGTTTCAGCTAACATAATTAAATTAATTCTCCAGCGAGAGAAAAATAAACTTTTGACAGGATTTTGAAAGATGAAATGATTCTTACTATGTCCTATCCTATGTATTATGTATTGGTTGTGTAAAAGGGGAATAAGAATTTTTTCGATATTAAGTAACGGAGAGATACACAAGAATGAAGAATGGAATGAATGATAATTGCCTCGCAGCAATGGCAATGCAATACACAATGCCAATACAGTAGTTTTATGAAGAAAAAAATACGAAGTAGAAAAAGGGTAAGGTAAAAAGCAAAAGTATATTATATGAATGAGCCTTAGCGACGGACGATGACGGCGGAAGGACGGGTATGCTCAAAACAGAACACAAGACATAATGTATACATGATGGGGATGAACTGATTATTATGCTGCTGGCTGGGGCTGGATATAATGAAATACAAAATTACAAACAATATCATCATCATCATCATGGATATTATGTATGGTATATTATGGGTGATGATGATATGATATGATGGTGAAAATTCTCACTCCTTCTCTAATAAAGTATGCTTGTTCTGCCTCTGCCACTACTATTATCTGGCATGGGCATTATAGATTCCTGTTATGAAGCTAGCTACTATTCAGGGGCTACTTGCTACTTTAGAAACCCAGGAATGCGATAATGCGAATGCCATGGATAGGCTAGGCTTTATGTATATTTTCATTTTCTTTTCTCGTGTAAAATATTGAGAAGGGGTAAAAACGGAGAGAGAAATATGACGCCGACACTGAAGCACTAGGTAGGTTAGCCTAGGCAATGGCATGCCACTTTTTTTATTTTATTTTTCTCGCTTCAATCTTTGCATCCAGATTGAGAATGAGTATGATCGCGGAAGGAAAGAATAAAAAAAGTGTAGTAGTAGGATCATAATAGTATGCAAATAAAATGATTTTTCGTGATTTTAGTTTAGTTTAGAATTGACATGGGGGCAGATAGCTAGACATATTATTATTGCATTGTTTTGACTAGAAAGGAAAGGAATAGGATGAACAAAGATACTATCGAGGTGGAGGTGTAGAAGTAGTAAGCATTTTACAATCAAAATGCTATGGCAAAAACGAAACAAAAGATTTTTTCACGATTTTTACATTGTTTACCATGCATACTTCATCCTTTCATTCCTTGCCAATTGCTACCACCGACGCGACACCACTACGGCACTACCTAATGCCACCGAAAATAAAAAGAAGTAATTATCACTGTCAGTCACAAATTTGCGAATAAAAGGCAATGGAAAATAGATCAGCAGCGGGCTCGGTCGGTAGGATCTTAATGCTATTTTTGGATGTAATTTTTCGTTGTATCATGTCTCCCCAGAAAAGGGTTGGATGATGAAATTAGGCTTAGGTCAGGTATGCCTAGTTTAGGTAAGGTTAATCAGAAAGATTTTAATAAAACTACAAATTATAAGCAAGCGATTACAGGAAAAATAAACTATAAATTTCCGACAGTTGTTGATTTTTAGTAACAAATATGCGGTACTTACTTGGTGGTAATTTAAGATATTCCAATGAAGCCACTGTCGAACGAAATAGTCCATAGTCACTCAATAATCAGAACGAATTTTAGAGAAGGCAGATGGTGTTCCAATACCTACTATAAAAACAGCGTGCGTAAGAACGAGAATGAAACCAACGTCACATATATTAATCCGTTAATGTGTGGAAGTCATAAATTCTTTAAAACTACTTAATTTTTACGAGGTCATAGAGCATTTTTACTTTTTTCATTTCCTTCTTAACGTAGACAATTGTGAGCATTTCTCAACTCTCCTCCTCCAGTTCTCTTACAAAGCTACAAAAATAATTGCCGGGGCTTAATTACTTCACGTGTTAAATTTTTATTTCACTCCTTTTCTGTATAATACGTACCTGATGAGATGAATAAAATGAAAAAAAAGAAAGATCAGTTTTGTAATAACGAAGGTTTGTGTTTCGGTTTTAAGTTTTATTTTATTCGGAAATGCAGAATTATGGAGGAATTCATGCAAATAGGTAGCAGGGAAATTCTTTCGATTTCTTTGATTTTGCATATATTATTATATGAAGATTGACTATCTCTCTTATTGCCAAAATCCCTCTAGATTAAGTTTAAGAAAATAATGTCTCGACCCCTGACACAATTACTTTTTCTTAAATTCCTTCGTCGATAAAAAGGATGATGGATGGAGGATACAACTTTTTAAGGATTAGAATGGAATGTAGTGAAATGCACAGGAAGAAGTGCTTAATTAGATAGGACAAATCGCAAAGAACTCTTTCATGAATTCATATGAAAAACCAATAATAAAATGACAAACTATTGAAATGTATGTTTTAAGATGGTACAATTTAGAACAACTACTGTTTCATTACACGTACCGTACTCGTCAAAATTTTTTGCATGGCATACAATAATACCATGTTACATACAATTACCAGTTCATATCATCTTGCCTGAAATATTGCAATAAGATATGTCTGCAAATTGGTAGCCTCATCGATATCGTGAGTGCGACATGATAAAGGGAAATGAAATGAGTTTAGTCTTACGTTAGTCCAGGAAGGGTGCAGTGGAAAGCAGATAAAGTCTTTATTTGTAAACTGTCTACAAAGCTTACTGCAACTCGCCATCTTATCGGCTTGTATTTTTCTCCTAGAAAGAGTCTTACTGAAGAGACATTCGAACAAAACAAAATCCACGGAACAAAATTCAGAAATCTTGCAAGAACCTTGCTACTACAGTTATTAATTTAACACAGACAAACGTGACTGATTAATTTTTAATAATGAGTCTTTTATACTGATCCGTTATTAGCAAAACAATCCCGTATTTTTAAATGCTGTTTAAAACTTGTCTCTCCCTAGTCTCGTTTTAAACTAGGAATTAAATCCATTACCATCCTTTTATTTCCCATGTTTAAAATTTCCAGTAAGTAAATCCACTTTTGCCTGACATAATTGTTACTAATCTAATTAATATTTTATTATCGATTATTTCAAGAACAAATAGCAAAATGCCGATTATTTGTTCAATCTGCATATGCAAAATAAATGCCAACGGGGACGTACTGTCCGCTACAACATGTGGGTATGTTTAATAATCAATCTCATAGTATAACTAATAAGCCTCAGTTATCTTTTTAATTCTAACAAAGAGTAAAAATCCCGCTCTTTAGTTAAAAAAACATTCTTGTTCCTACTCTTCATTATGTGGTTTGTGAATCTGTTTCTTTATTTTTCAATTTTTTAAGACGGTTAGAATTGGTTCCCAATCGCTTACAAAATTCATACTTTTTTTCATTAATTGTAGGCATGTCTTCCATGAAATCTGCATCGATGATTACATTAAAAAGCCTACAGGTGACAAATCTCGGTAAGCAAAATTAAATACTCATGGTTGAATGAGTTGGTTATTGTAGCTCTGATTCATGTTATACTGAATCCGTGAATTTTTGGTGGTATGGCAAGCACAGTGATTTTGTGATAAATGTTTTTTCGATTGCGTTCAATTTGTGCTAAAAATCTGGATAAAAGTTTAGAAATGAGCAAGTTTTTCCTAACGTTTGTTGAAATGTTTCTTGATGAGTTTTAGTAATAAAATTACAGGTTTGTAACACCTCAAATAGATTTTAAAGATAATCTTCCATTATTACAAATACAGGAAAATTATATTAGTGCAGTCAAAGAAACTTTAATTTATTTAGCAGTTTTTAATAAAAGAAAAGCCACAAGGCAATGTACACCTCCCTTAGTCGTACACTTGCCGTGTCGGAAATAAATAAATAGCAGATTTTTAGCAACAATGTAGAGAAGAATGTTTAAAAATTTTACAACTCTGATTCAATAATTTCTATTGATTCAATAATTTTTCCAGTTTTATAGATTGCCCCGTTTGTAAAATGCACCTGAATGTCATAACTGATGTAGGCCGTATTTACATGAGTGGTTCTGACTCAGCGGAAGAACCCAACTTGGCGGCGAGACACATTCCTATGTCACAGTAAGAATTTTATTCGCTTCACTTTTTTATTTAAATGAAAATAGATGTTGATTTGTTTGTCTAAATGTGACTGAAATTTTGTATGCCAATTTACAGAGTTATAAAGGATTTGCAAACCAGACTTGATACTTCCCAGATGGAAGCCGGCAAATTAAATCAGGAAAGGAATGGTTTGGTAGTGATGTGCCAGTCACAAAATGCCAAGGTCGACATTTTTGCAACTATCTTTCAAGAAATGGTGAGCACCGGTACCATCAAGAAATCTCCGGAGGAAAAGGAACTGATAAAGAAGGTGCTTAAGGGCTTTCCAAATGCCCGTACTCCAGTAGTGTTGCAGAAATTCCTTTCGGAATAGCTTTATTTATAAAGTGATCTCACTTATCGTTAAAGAAGAATCTATTTTAGTAAGTTTTGCAAGTTCAAATTAAAAATAGGGAGACTTTTTTGTAATATCACTCACTCTGTGATGCTTGGACACAGAAAATACATATTTTATACCTATTAAATATTACTTGTAGCTTTATGATCTTTCTTTATTAATTCGTGTATCTACACGGATTTAGGATTAGACCAATTTGACAGCATTAGATGTGACATTAAGAATTCCATGGCAACACTTTCACTTCCATATTGATTGATAGAATTGCAATACTTTGTAAGCATAAGTTATTAGTGCCAACTTTTACAAAATAATAAAACCAAATTTCTAATGTTCACAGGTTGCTTTTAAATATGTATCTTCCAATTGATTTATCTGCAGCATAATACTTTTATTTAACCCGATACTAATTTGTTTGTATTCACCTCTGCTAATTTTAAGTAAGGTAGAGAAATCGCATTACAACAACAAACTCATTCACAAAAATAGTAGGTTTGCTTCACCATTTAATCAGAATTTATTCCTGACTTATTAATGCCCATCTAAATGTTTTTTTCTTCACGGATTCGGAATATCGGAATGCTTCATTTCATTCAAACGCTTGCTTGCTTTTCTCTTCTTTCTGGCTTTGTTCTTCCAAAATGCATCATTTATCGTCAGCTGAAACAACCAAGATTTTGCTATTTTGAGGGAAAGGTTTTTGCTTCTTTCTGCCATGCATTTTGCATTGTGTAATGTATCTGTATGAACTATGAAGGTTGTTTAGTTGCTTCTGCTTGTGCTAGTGCGTGTATGTAGATGTAGAGTAGATAGGTTTTACGTTTTGCACTGCTCTAGCTAGCTATGTGTGTCGCGCTTCAATATCGTGTCGCATTCGCATTTACTTATACATACATACTTCAGCAAATCAAAATCATCACCAGTTTTTTTCACTTTTGCATTACTGTTACTACATCGTCGGCTGGCTGATGTTTACCTTTTGACACGTCGATACAGTGAAAATCCGAACTTTGATTCGTATTTATTTTATCAGACGTTACAATTATAAAAATTAACAAATATTTTGGTTATTGGTAGCCGAGGGAATTATATCTTTTCAGTTATTTGCTGGTGAATGCGGGCATTTCGCTAGTGCTTCCTGGTATAAAATTCGAAGTAAGAATTATGTTTTGTTTGTAAGCAAAGCCCTGCTTAAACGGTTATACAGTTAACGAGAATTTGTTTCCTGATTTAATTGTGTCAGCAGTGGTGTGATTGAGGTCACATCTGTTTTACTAAATTACAATGGAAGATCATCAGGTAAAGTGATTTAATTTAATAGTATTTTTGGATCATGATCGGCGATTTAATATGTTTAAAAATGTTAGATGAAACAATGCAACAACAGAGTTGATGATTTTTTCTAATTAATAATAAAACTTAAAATACTTGATTGTTATCGCGAAACCAATTTAGGCATTGTTAATGAACCAAGATGACGATGAAGGCTTAGGATTCGGAGAGGAGGGACCTGATGCCAAGGATAAGCTAAGGTCTGTGTAGCAGCATAACATTTTTCAACTTTAATTTAGTTTCACTTAAATGTTTGGCATAAATGTGTAAGTAACGTAAGTAAGTAATAAAAGTTTACTGTTTTTAAATATTTGCAGGCATCCAATTGTAGCATTCTTTCACATTTTCTTTCGAGCAGCCGCCATTATCGTGTATATATTATGTGGATTCTCAGGGGCTGGTTTTGTTTCCAGCTTCGTAACAGTTGTAATTCTCTTGTCACTGGACTTTTGGATTGTAAAAAATATCACAGGTTAGAAAATGACAATAATTAATTTTCTTACTTCATAATTTAAGTTAATATTCCCCTAAAAAGTAACCAATTTTATATTTTCTTGTAATTTTATAGGTCGTATTTTGGTAGGTCTTAGGTGGTGGAACTACGTAGACGATGACGGAATAAGTCATTGGGTTTTCGAAAGCAGGAAAGGTGTCAGGGCTGGTGGTAGGCCACCAGAAAGAAGAGTATTTTGGGGTGCTTTGTGGATTTCTCCCTTCGTTTGGTTTGCGCTGTTCATGTCCTCTTTCTTCACTTTTCGCTTTCAGTGGACGGTAATTGAATATTGAGCTTTCAACTTTATTTTATTATTGTTATGTATTATGTGATTTGTTGCTTTTCAAATGTAGTAAAGTAATGAAATTTTTCGGGCAATCCTTAGATTCTGGTTATTTTGGCACTTTCCCTTAATCTCGCTAATCTGTATGGATATGTTCGTTGTAAGCTGGGTCACAACCCGGGAATAGCTGATGCAACAGGAATATTGCACAAAGGAGTACGTATTCCGTTTTTAATTATATTATTTGACAGTTGCCTTCAGATTAAAAACCCAATTACGATACCATATTTTATATACATTCGCCGTTTTACTTTCTGTTTCTGATTTAGTTGCAAACTGTAATATTCAACTCTGCTCGAGGTGGTGCTGGAGGTGAAACTGGCGATCCGACTACCCAAGCATTTGCTTCGCCATCGTCGGCTCACGTTGTCTGATTTAATTTAAACAAGGGGTTCCAAAAGTCATATTTTACTTACCTTTAAGATAAAAACCAAATAAATGAATAAATAACTGATAAAAATAAACGTCTATTTATTTATTAAATAGTATTTAATTTATTTTTTAATGAACGAATCCAGAAAGC
Organism: Lepidocyrtus cf. sotoi NNG-2020; assembly: GCA_027744475.1. NCBI lineage: Eukaryota > Metazoa > Arthropoda > Collembola > Entomobryomorpha > Entomobryidae > Lepidocyrtus > Lepidocyrtus cf. sotoi NNG-2020. The sequence continues at coordinate 7,218 of JAHZNJ010000291.1, forward strand.
TCGTAAACTTCTCTGCTACTCCATATAATACAGCACATCCTTAAATATATGTACTATTCGCAAAATAAATGTAAACTAGTATATTTTATACTGAATGCTAATAAACACCCGTTAATCGTCATGTTTTATTTGCTGTTGTGTTATAATGTAAGAACCATTTATGTAATATTGTAATTGTTATAATCTTTGAAACATAAAAAATAAAAGCGATCAATTCTCTCCAACTTCATTTCATTCCGGTAAATAAACTTTATTAAAAATTCTGAGTTCATCATTATCAATCTCTTTTTTGCAACAATATAATAATAGTAATCAATAATAATAGCGGGTACAAGTTTGTAAATAAATAGTCTATTCTACTACACATAGAAATCCCTGTACAGAATAATAAGATAACATTAGCAGAGTAGCTTTATGTTTTTAATATTTACAGAATATCATTATCATCAGTTGCATAACGAAGAAACGAAGTAGTAGCGGTTGATTTTCCTTAAAAATGTTATTACCATTAATTGCGCTCACAGATAAATATTATTATTATTTTTTACGGTAGATAAAACCTTCCTCAGACTTTCGAAATAAAAACTTAATCACAGAACTGGAATGGAGTGTACATATATATATAGCATCTTCACGATTGAAAGTAAAGTAACTTTCTCTTTATCTGTTTTGAGATATATTATGATATAATTTATTTAAATACTCTTATATTTAGTGACAGCGACTAATTTCTTCCGCAAATAACAAATATCTTTATATTTCTTTAATAGTATAATCATTTTTGGTGATGTGATCATCTTCTGTCACATTAGCTAGCAATTATTATCGTTTAATCTTAATACCCCGTTATTTGTATATGTCTGCGGTTTGCTGCGGAATGGATAATATTGTTTGCACTTGGCATGTGGTGAAGTTGTACATGTTTAAATTTAAGTAGCCATTACTAAGCTTTATCGATTATCTTCTTCTGCATCCAATTTTTATAGTACTGATTTAGTTTTATGGCCTTTCAAACTCACATTCGTTTAGTAACTTTTATAAAGTTAAATTAACGTAATTTAATTACTTAAGGTCTCCTTCAAGGGTTGCATTTATATTTTTTTCTAGTTGCGTCAATTTAGAAAAAGAATGTAGCGTACGTTGGTTCTGTATTATTTTTCCATTTAAATGAAGACGAGGGTTCGATTTGATTGATTTTTGATGGATGCATCAGGATAGCTGGAAAGCGAATATAAATGTCCTGGTTTGAAGTATTGAGCGTATTTTAGATCTAATGACATGGCAGGTAACCAAGATTTGCACTGCGGGACATTGTTGTTAAGCTTCACAACTTCCTGATACATTCCAGACGGGGGTCAGAGATCATGGATAAAGGGGACTCACAAACAGTCTATTGGGATTACGCCTACACCAACACCACCCTGAATATAAAAAAATAATCAAATATAAGAAACAAACTTGACAAGAAAAACATTGAATAAATGTACGTTAGTACTAGTAATACTAAATCAGGGACTTTATACCTCATGAGCGCACATTGAAGGAGCATTCTTCCAACTGTCCTTGCATGGATCATACACTTCAACCGTTGAAAGATTCGAAGCACCGTCGTACCCTCCAATTGCCCATAGTCTCCCTAGATTAGCCACAAGTGCAACACGACTCCGCATTAGGCTCATTGGAGCAACCTCTGCCCATCTAAAATGAATTTTTGAAGAAAACGGTCTTAGAAAGTCTGAAACATTTACAGATAAAAATCTCTCTTTGCCTATCATTCTATGACTTACTGGTCAGCAAAAAAATTTACAAGAGAAAAATTGCAGCAAATAAAATTTTGTGGGTTGATCATGCATTGGCTTGACATTAAATATTTTTTAATGACTATTAACATTTAAATGACTATTCATGAATTATTTTTTATACCTTCTCCTAAAATTCATTGAAGCCACCTTACTCCAAGCTTTAGTATTAGGATCGTAAACTTCCACTGTTGCGAGTCTCTCTTGACCATTAAATCCTCCGATTGCGTAAAGACGATTTTTCATGACTGCCACTCCAACCCGACTACGAAGCATCTTCATTGCTTCAGCGACCTTCCATCTGTCCGTTAATGGATCGTAAACTTCAACCGTGCTGATCGAATCTCCTAAATCATAGCAGCAACGAGAGACGACAAGTAAGTAAATTAAAAATTAAAAACACTTCTTTCTCAGATCATAACAATGCTATTTACGTAATAAATGTTTTACAAACAACAACAACAGCAAAGTAAAATAGGCGTAAACTTTAAAAACGAAAAAGCGAAAGCCATTAAACTAAACATAAAAATTAAAATATTTGATATTCGCTTGCACATAAAACAACAACACTTAAAAATCAATTATCAACAGCGCCATTAAATATTTAATTATTAGGAAATGACAAACAAACAATAAAAGCAGCAGCATAGCAGCGATTAGAAAACAAAATTGTGTAACGCTTGAACGATGTCCCCAACGAACGGGCAATTCTCTGGGTATTTTAAACCTACTTTTTTAAGTTGGATTTTTATTCTCATACGCCTATTAGATGAGCTGTTTGAAAGAGATTTTTTGTTGGATTTTTAATACATAATAGGTATCTATTACTAATGCTTTGGTTGAAAACATTTTGATTGGTTGAAGACATCATGTTTTTAAGTCAGCGTGATTGTTTTTTAAGCAGGTGCAATACCAGAATAGTTTAGAAGGTTCTGATTTTGAGGCCATGTACCCGACTTAGTGAGCCCTCCAACCACATAAATTAATCCTACAACGTCATCGCAGCATCTTGGTCGCGTTTGGAATGTACGGAATGATGATCTCCGGTCTGGCAGTAAATAGTAGTCGCGAGCCTCGTCTAATAAATCTCTGAAATCGGAAAATTTATAAATAATCATGCGATGCTTCCAAAATTTAATCAGACTTTTCAAATGCTTTACTGATGTTTTAATTGCATACCTGCATTGGTGTGAACCACGAATAAGCTGTTCGGTTGCTACATGATCCGTGATAAATTCTGGCGAGAGGAGGGGCATCCTTATGAATCTCAATAAGTGTGGTAGGTGGACACCACGCATCTCAGCGTCTTTCCGTACCCAATTCATTAATACCGTGTATACCTTTTAAACAGAAATTGAGAGTCAATTTCAAAATTAATTTGCTTTTTGTTCACAAAACCATCATCACCATCTTCTTTTTCTTTAATTCTTTCTGTATGGCCAATTTTCATACCTGTTCCTCCGACTCGACGTTCAAATCATCGCAGCCAAGGATGGTTTGCACATCCACGACATTAAGCTGAAGAAATTCTTCAGATCGCGAAACATTCAGGAAATGTTTCTGGATAAATTTATCTGCCTCCTTTACCACAGCGTCGCAATGTAATGTATCAGCAAATGCTCGGATCCCCAGAACATTTTCACTTGTCAGTCTAATAGGAAATTAGCATATTGTAATAACATGTGGATTATCTTTGTGAAGTAAGTACGAACGTTATCTAATCTATAATCAAAATTATTATGCAATTTCAGCTAACCTTCTGGTGAGAAATTTGGCACAGGCATCTTTAACCTTGTTTAATTGAAGGAAAGAAGCACACATCATGATACTCTGGACGTTGTTTATGTTTATCATTATTCTTCCCGTGTAAGCAAAATTCACGAGGGCTTCCAACGCTCTGAAAAAGAAGTTAATTCATTAATTTACATTACAAAAGCAGTTATTATGTGTATCACATTACCCCAAACGCATTTTATAATTTGGTAGAAAATTAAAGGCTTACTCGTAGTCCATCCCCTTTAGAGTAACTTCGTTTTGTTTGGATTCCAGCATATCCGTTGTAAACATGGCATGAAAGTATGGAATGGTAGCTGCTAAAACAATGCGATGAGCCTGGATTGTGTTCTCATCCACCTTTAAGTTACAGTTACAAGAAATATACAGAAAATTAATAACAGAAAAAATTTAAACAGGGGATGTAATCATTATGCAATTTACATTTACAGAGTTGCATTATGTCTCCAATTCTATCATAAAAGATTATCAGTTCAAATAGCATAAAGATAAGCCAACCATTCGTTTTTTTCCTTCATAAGTAAGAGATGCACGCTTTAGTTGCCACTATGAGTATCCAAGTAAAATCTAATTACGCCGCTTTTTTTAAAGTTAAAGCGTGACACTTTTAAATTAAAACGGACAGTACTAAATTTTTATTGCAGACTTGAACTCTAGTTTATAAAGAAATCTATTCTTCGTTAAGATTAATGAGGAGATATTAAGTTTTTGAGGAAGCAGATAATCAACATGGGTTACTTGTGCAATATTAAAGTAAATTCTCATTTTTATTAACCACCGAGTTTTAAATTGTTTTGCACTACTGTACTGTATAGATTAGATTTGAGATGACAATTAGCACAGGATGTGGCTTTAAATACCTTTACAAAACAAAACAATGTACTTCGGGCTAAAAACATTGCAATGAAAACGAAAATACGCAATAAAAATGTTGTGCTACAACCCTTTAGCTTTGTTATCTGTTTAGATACATGACTACTCACCTACAGAGCTTCATGTAACAAGATTCAACCTAAAGCCTGTACCTTTCGAAGTACTTGATGCTAATATTTTGCTATTTTTGTTATTATCGTATCGCACGTGTCTGAAATAGATTCTTCTTGCATTCGTTCACTGAAGACGACGAACCACAGCTCAACAACAACAACAACAAATCATATCATAGCCATATTCAGCGTAACCCATACTTAAAAAGCTTCAGTTCAAATTATTATATTACCTGTGATAAAAAAAACCGTCCTACTCCTTCTTTTCTCTCTGAAGCTATTCATTAAAAGCGTAGTCAGTTGGAAAGTTGCAAAATAGAAGAGTTAGATGAGATAACCCATTCAAAAGGCATGAGCGTGCCCAACATACAAATTAAAACTCCAGCTCAATAGATCGTAAATCCGGAAAAGGCTGCAACCGTGAAATTTTGAAATATTTTTTATTCTTTTTCTAAACATCCTTTTCTCCTTCCTACTACATATTTGTTCATTTTTCAAACTTTGATTTCGATTCTTCTAAAACGTACAGTGCAGGAAAATACTTTTTAAATAGATTTTAATCGTTCAGCAAACCCAGCCAGAAAAGCAACATAAATTCGACAAAGTTGAGAAACGATCATACTATACGTTCTGTTCGTCAGAATAATCTTTCTCTCTTAGCTCATAAAAGAAACAAACTTTTAGTCTGAAACTCGAAAATAGCAAAGCAAGATGGCGAGTGGTTAAGAAAAGCAGAGCAAGTTAATAGAGTTAAGGTAGAGTGATTTCAGACAATTTCAAAATCGCTCTTCTAAAGACTTCTCTTGTTTCTATTAAGTAGACTCAAGTTGAATTTTGCGGGACATTTCCATGCTAAAAATATTGCGAAGGTCACACACACATTTGTTGATTGTTGTTAAAACTTGCAAGATTTTTACATAGGTATTATCAAAAAATTACAAGAAAATGACGTCATGCATTTTGACAAGGCAAAATACATTTCTTTCTGAAATGTTGTATAATTAGACCAAGAAAGAATAACAATTCAAAATTTATTTAAATTGGTCTATTGTGATGCTGACTAAATTTAATATTAATATATGAATGAGAGCTAAACTGTCTATCTCTGTCTGATTCTTTAGATAAGCTTTGTTACAGAGTTAAAACTAATTGCTTGAATTTCTTCTGAAGTTCAGTAAACAACAACGTTGCGTGACTATGTTCACTTACTTTTCTAAAACGGAAGTAGAGAAGAAAAAACATTTTGATTGTTTATTTTGTCTGAATCAACTGAGGTAAATGGTAATTTCGAATGCAATTTCGAGTGCAATTCTTGAAACTCTCCAACTTACAGCTAATATATTGTCATAGTCCTATAGTACTAATCAAATAGCATTAGACGTAGACAACCTGCATCTATTTTCTTTCGTTAACTTTTATGCATATTACTTATTATATGCATTTGTAAAAATTGACATGAATTCTAGATCTAGATACCAAACTTAGAATTCCTTATAGGTTTCCTTTGTCTTGTAGGAAAATCATTAAGTTTAGTTTAAAAGATAATTGCCTGCATCATTAACTTACTTTCCGGACTGTGCTCTGAATAATTAAGCTAAATATCTATAGTTGGGTATAGAAACTAGAAACAGTGAAAAAACTCCACTCCACTTAAATGATTAGCATTGGATTGAAGAAAATGAGTAATAGTAATAATAATATCATTGCGCTGTTGGAAAACGTTTCTACATTTTTTGAAAACTTCTAATGCACCAGTGATTCTAAAATTGCAGAGGAGAAAATAAATTTTTATTCTAAATTTTTTTAAGAAAAATAGCACAACTTGTTACATGACATTACAAAAAACCTCGCTTTTTAATGGCTAATAGTCAATTAGTGCATTTTTATGCGATATAGTAAAGCGAACGTTGCTGATTTGTTCTACCTACAGTTTAACCTTCTTTCTGTAACCAGGCTGAAATTTACGTTTATGTGGAGATTCTAAGATCCTAAATCTGGATCAAAATTAACCTTAAATACCAGGTTTTGTCAAGCACGTACAATTACTTTGGATTTTTCTGGAACTTATGGAATTTTCGGTTTTATTTAGAACATCTTGTTTGTTAACGAGCGACCTACACCAACCAGACGCCATTGTTATAGTTTCTGACCTTGCCTATTTCAGAAGTTAGTGTTAAACTTGGTTTGTGATCAAGCAATTATATAAAGAATGAAAGTACAAGAAAAGGAATAACCATACTCGAAAAAAAATTTATTTGGATGGACTTTTTATTTTATTTATTTTTTCTTGCACACAAATACGAAAATGCATTTTTGCCAATGACATTCCTCCATAAATTAAGAAATGTCTATGGTTTCCTTTAAAATTTCAGCATTTATTGTAACCGTCAATTCTGAAACCTTAAACAACATTGTTTCGTTATTTCAAATCATATTAAGGTGCGTACTTACGTGCTTTGTAACAGGACACGAGATTACAATACCTGGTTAGACTAGGGACTATGTGAAATGTAACTATATGTAACTAATGTTTACAGTTAACGAAATAGATTGCAAAGCTTTCGCCGTTTCGCTAAAATAAATTATAGAGATTTGATAAGATTCCAACCACCAAGTGGTTACTGTCAAACACGTAATAATTTGGCATCATACCACATTTTAAAAAACATCATAATATTATTTTTTCTGTATTCCTGCACGTTTCAATTAAACGAAAGAAATGTCGAAATTCGCTCTCCTCATGTCATGAAAAAAACATTCGGTTAATAACAAGCTAATCGTTTTTGTTGTGGTTGTAGCAAAACTTCCACAAATCTCAATAATTTTCATCAATCATCCCATCCCACAAGCAAAAAGTCATCATCATGAGGAAATCTAAAAAATCTCTCCTCGTCGTGGCGCGATGTGACTGGAAGAATGCGTTGTTGTAGCTGTACTGTGGCTATAAGGCTGCTGAGTTGCGGCGGATGAACATTTTTCCCAATGTTAATGATAGTAATGACATTTGAACTTAATGAGTAAAGATCAAGGTGGCAGTAAGAAGAGCGACGTTCGCGTTTTCAAAGATTTAATATTAACAAATAATAATAATAATATATTAACCCAGACAAAAATATAGTTCAGAGAAATCGTCTTGCGACACAGCGAGGAACAACACTCGCAAAATATTGCGTATTTGCTAAAGACAAACGCAACTTTGCCTACAGAGAGAAATGTTTACAAAAAAGATTCGAACTCGAATGGTATGAGAACGGTTTGAGAAACTCTTGACTGGCTCACACCATCGTTTTCATTACTAGTGTCATCGTCATCCTCTAAAAATTAAAGTAATATTTTGAAGGTGCTTATTACGATTTCATGATCATTGGACATGCACTTCGAATTAAAAAGAGGGACATAACTTGAAGAGGATTTGGTTATTTGATGTAGGATTTTGACTCACAAGAGTAGGTACGCTCCATCCATACCCCGTCCCTCTACGCTTTAGTTATTTTGGCGAATCAGTCATACATATTTGTAAATGAAATGGTTTACAGTTTATTAACAATTTTTATTACGAGAATGAATCATGAATTTGCAGTAAATTGCGATCAACTGCAATAGTTTTACAAAGGTAATTATATAATATTCTGATATTTCTTAAAGTGTGACGATGATGATGATCTTTACTGTTTAGTTAGTTAAGTAATAAATTATTCAGCCCCGAGAGAAGAAAAATATTATGCAATTAAAAGTTGTCAAGTTTTTTTGTTTCTGGTCATCGGTCTAGACTTGTATATGATCGGCTTGTTTGCACGAAGTAGTGGTAAAAAATAGTTTTCGGAAGAATAGCAGCAAAAAATGTTGAATTTGCTATCCAACAGTAATAAATGAGTTTTTGAAGCATTAAAAATCGCATTAATAACTCTTTCGGGGTATTGTTTAAATAGGATTAGTAATACTTAAGTATTTGTTATACTGGGATCAAATCCTAACGTCTATAAGTTTTTCATAGTTAAAAATTTCCACGTGATTGCAATTACGTAAAATTTCTTTTCACATTCAATTGACTTTTAGCGAAGCAATAAACTATAAACTGATTCGGAGACACGAGGGCATGCATAGGTAGATGGATTTATTAATGTAAATACGTACCTTTAGCATTATATCGCATAAACGACCTTCACTCCTGATTTGATCCATCACTGGAAATCCTTCCAAGGGCAAATCCTCCTGGTGAAACTCTTCTCGCTCTGTTTCCTCCGTCATCATCAATTCATCTGCGTCGTCCTCACTCTGAAATAAATGGAATGCTTTTAAATAAGACAATTAGGTCCAGGCGTGAAAGAAATCGTTATACTTAAGTTAATTATGTGTAAAGCTAAATAGGTCTGACTAATTGCATTTATCTTAATTTATGACATCATTGCCATCGACAGCACTTGCAATATATTTTAATGATTTTAGTATCTTAGTTATTAGTATCATTGGCACTTTTAATTTCCAATGTGTTGTTTCTTTTATTGCCCCAACAACATAACAGTATTATGCATAAAGATAAAGGATTGTTAACAAATTAAAGAAAAAAACAACGATAATATTTAACAGTATTTGTCACACCAAACCTATTATTCCAACTTCCTTGGAATTTGTCATTTTTCTTCATATTTTATATGTACTCTGCATGGCCAAGTCCATTATCTTTTTGCGTTGATTGCATAAATAACAAAAGACACATAATATATTTTATTACACAAATTTCAATAGCGTCCTTTCTCACGTGATTATAATAAGAAACATTAAGATTCACTACAGCACACGATAGTCCCAACCCTTTCACATGATGTATCCATCCAAAACCCTTTTTGTTTTATTCACAGTAATAATTTCACACTTCAAAAACATAATTATTACTACATCTCATTACGACAATCAATGGAATAAAATTAAATAAAATTCAATATTATTGGCAAAAAGATGACTTTCTGCAAGGTGGATGGGTAAATAGATGGATGGACGATGGCAAAATGTTTTCACGAAGCAGAAAAACAAAACGGTAATTAAATGCAGAGCGGCTGTGGTGGTGGAGCCTAATTTGTTCCGCTAACAAAGCCAACAAATATAATTTAACGTACAAATTAGATAACATCCGCCGTCGCCACCGAAAATTACCAACATGATTTTTTTCGTTTTAAATTTGCCCAAACATTTTGATTTCATTTGCATTTAATTTTGATATTACTTCACTG
>JAHZNJ010000292.1:0-16540 GCA_027744475.1 Lepidocyrtus cf. sotoi NNG-2020
CTTTTTTGAAGACATGAAATTGTTTTGGCCTTGTGGCAAAGTTATATCACTCCACTTTACTGTAGTAATCTTGGTAATAGAGAACAACGCAGCAGTATACAAATTCTTTGCACTTTTTTTTGCAAACAATGGCCCCATATTTCTGGTTCTTGTCTTGCAAGAATAATGTTTGCACTTATCAGAAGTATTTTGCTTATTAGCTACCACAATAATGCCTGAAAGCTATTTCAAACTAAAATTAAGGGACAAAATAACGAAAACCATCTTTGCTGATGGTAAAATAGAATGATGAGTGTTGGTTGGTAAGAATAGGCTTTGTTTTATTATTTTAAACTGACGCGTCGTCATTGTATAAATAAATGAAACAAAAGTATAAAAAAAGAGTAATGCAAAAATTGAAATGAGTTAAAGTAGACATATGTTTTCAAACTGAAAGTATTTTAGTGCTTCACGGTTTTTAAAAGGTTTGAGAAATCATAAAGGAGAAAGTTTTATCATTTTTTACTAAACGTGAAAAGTAAGCATAGGTAATAATAGATAGCATGGCAAAAAACTCTGCATTCGCAATTTTTAGAAATGATCAAAAATTCTTTTTACAAATGCAGCAATCAGCGCCGAAGTAGCTTTTAAAATTATTCTTAAAGATAGGAAAATGTAGGTAAAGATTGCAGCTCTTTGACTCATACCTAATAGTAATTTAGAAAGAGTTGTTATGTATGAATTGGACAGTAATTCGAAGCCCTTTTTCTTAATATCCGTTTACTATGCTTGTGCAATTACTGGAAGTGAATGATGAATGATGATGAATACGAAGTAATCTGAGAAATGCAAATAATATTTATATAGAAATGCAAATAACAAGCAACTACTTTATGGACGTCTTATTTGAGTATAAGAGGATGAAACAAGCAAAAAGTCACCCCTGAAAATTCTACGCAGAGAAAAATTCTTACTTACTTTAGGAAGACATTTTTTATTTTTTATAACAAAAAGTTTTACAAAATGTAATTTGTTCATGTTGGCAAGTTTCTCATCACAGAGGAGTATGCATAAGATCAAAATTCCCAGTAAAAAGAAAACTTGACAAGTAACGAGAGCTTCAGTTGTAAAAATGTCGTCAGCTGTTTAAAATTTTAGTTTTTTTTTCATTTTGAATATCTAAAAATGGTTACGATACGAATGAAGTAGTAAGCAAATTTAATACAATTTCAACTTCATTTCAAACATGCTGGTTTTTTCTGCGAATAAGTTCTTAGAAATATTTTTCCAGAGCTTTGTAATGCTCGCTCGCTGAAATAAGAAAGCAATTATATAATACTGATGGTAATGATAGAAATGATAAAAAAGTTTGCTTTTCCAAAACAAAATTTAAAGTAAACTAAACAGTAAAAAATACATTTTCTTGTACTTACAGAAAACGAGGACGAACCAGTAATGCCCCGCGAGAACCATTGTTTTCCTTTTCATTTTTTATTCGTATTTGCAGTCCTTTCTGGCTGAATTCATATGGAGAATGGAGGATATAATGATGATAGCTGTTCTTGTACGTACTTCCTGTTTAGTTTGTCTATCTCGTCTTCGTCATATCATTATGCATATCATTATTATCATTTTCTTTGTTGTCGGTGCTGCGTAAATGCTCCTCAATTTTCTTTTAAAAGATAAACAGTCCTTTCTTTTCTTTTGGCTAAACTACAAATACTTCTAGAAAGAAATAATCATCATTCCACGCACTATTCGAGTCAATAGGGAAGTAGTGTAGTAAGCAGAATAATATCTGATGATGATGATGGTTGTGGAGGAGGAGTTGGGAAGAAACAAAGCTTTAGTTTTATATTTCAACTTTTTCCTTTATTTACCAAAGCACTGAGCTATTCCACTTTTTTGCTTTCTCTTTCTGTGCGAAAATGAAATCTCTTGGCAGAGATTACGGGGATATTCCACTTTTGAAAAATAGATGAGTTGCCCTCTTTACTTTCAACAATGGTCGTTTTGTGGCTAAAGCTGTTCCACTTGACGGCTTTAAGACATGATAGGAGAGACATATATCTCACTCTATAGAATATTCAACTGTCTGACTAGGTATATTCTGTACTCTGATGATAACCCATTCCATGAAGTGTTATAGACTTCTCTTCCAGTTCCGTTTTGTGATATTTAGTATACTGTACAAAAACAAACCGTATAATGGAAGAAGGGCTCGCTTGCTTGTTATTCGTTCCCACAATTTGCGGCGATGATTTGCACGGTAATAATAATAGAAATGATTGCAAAATGTCAAAAGACTTGTCCCTCTTCTCTCCTCGAAAGTTTGTCTTTGTGCATAATAAATAGGCAAAAGGAAAAGGAGAAAGGAAAGAACGAGCTCTTCTTTCTTCTCGTTTTTTTTCTTTTCAGCTGCTCTCTCGTCCTTATAAATTATAATGGGGAAAGCGACGGTTTTTTGTCAAGCCGAAAATGGCTTACACATGAGCTCACTCTTTCTTCTCTCTATTTCTCGTTCTATAATAATGCACGCACGTACGAAAACCAAAACCACACTCGCACAGAAACACAGACAGAAAGTCTTCTTTACAAAATGCTGCTTTTTCTTGTCATTTGCATGGGAAAAAGCTTCAAGCCAGAGAAATGGAAGAATGAAGAAGCTAGAAGAAGAAAATCTCCGTTTCTTTTAGTTTTACTTAACGAGAAATGAAATAGGCTCTTTGTCTCCATTCCTTTCACCTAGTTTCCTCCGCGTTTTCTTCAATGCTACCGCGCGCTGCTGTCAAAACCACTGACTCAGCTAAGCTACTGCTGAACTCTTGCATAACAGTTCGTATTTTTACAATATTATTATGTGTAGCAGTAGCCAGTAGCAAAAGTATGGATTTCTTCTGGACTTGAATGGTTCGCAGTTTCCACTGATAATATTTTCAAACCAAGTCCTAGTCTTGCTTGCACACACTGCTCACTACTCGTTACAATAAACTGGTTAACCTATTCGTTGTCTTCTCTTCGTAGTACGCAAAATTTTACAAACAGTATTTTTCATACAGAGTTAGAAGATGGGAAATGGGAAATGTTTGCAATTTTTCCAGTTATTCCTTTTTTGTACACACGATAATATAATAATATGAAATTTGATTCATTCAACGACTCAATTTTTTCCTACAAACTTATTTGAAACACAGTTGCAAAGATATGCAGATGTTGTTAAGGTGTCTTGGTTCAGAAAGTGTGTCATTATGTTGTATACTAAACTAATTGCCTTATTTTACTCAGATCTGCGTTAATTAAAATAAAAATTCGACATTTGATTTTACCGAGCAAAACTGCCCTTTCGCACAACAGGTTTAATTTTAATTTACAGATATTTTTTTATTAAACTCCTTAACACTCACTCAAATCCGATATTATGTAAAGATAAGGAAATCGAAGCAGGGACATGTAATTAAAACAAATAAATAATTCACAAAGCTTAGTAAAACACGCTGTCACTAGCTCACATTTATTTTATTTATTCCCAATTTATTTTTTTATATGTCTTTTTAACGAAAGTTTATTAAGTAGATACTTTCTAGACCGAATTGATGTCAGTTTTTCCCGTTTTGGTATTTATTGGCTTTCTAGTTTCAGCTTTTGTCAGTCAAAATGTGAAATGACAGGAGGACGCTCAAACGCGTGGTAGATCAGCGAACACGTGAAATACGATAAAAATCGTCCTTCTCTCTTGTTTGCTATAAGCAGCAAAATAGAAAGCCTTGCAGCTAACGAGTAACGAGCTGCTGTGTCCAATGCTTTTACTTTTCAACTGCTCTTCAGTATTTAATTAAACAAGTCCAAATAGTAAATACCGCGTCAACGAAAACCCTTCAAACTTACAAAATGCAATTTATTCGACATTAATTATCAATAATACTTTCTCGTAGACACAAAAAAAGTACAGGAAAACGCATGAATAGAATAGTAACGATGATAATGATGGAAACGATGCGCACTTAAAAATGTGTAGTTTTTTAAAAGTAATGTTGAATACTAAAATGCTGCTGCTGTTAAAATTGACATGTAGGTCAAGTGTCTCGTTAACTAATGAACCAGTAAATAAACACAGGAACGCACAAACAAGTGAGAGAGTTTACTTGAATTTCGAATGATTCTCGTTTGACAGCTCTTTCCTTCGTTATGAAACGACACGACACGAACTACATTTGTGTTTGGCAAGGAGCGTAAAAGCCCCACCTTTCTGCTTGACTGTCTTCCAGCAAATGGAACTGATGTGGAAGGAGACCCTCTGGATTTATCTCATTCTTTTCCCCGTTTTCCTCCCTTTCTTTTTACGAAAAGCAGCTAAAGCAACAGCAGCTCTACGCATAATATTGCATTTTACTTTACTTCTTTTGCTGTGCTGTTTCCTTTGCTTGGCTTTTATTTTTGCTTCCCCAAACTATGTAAGCCATTCTCTTCTAATGTAAGCATTCGGGCTTTTGCTGTTACGTTGCGGCTTTGCTTTCCCAGAGCATTTCAGAGAAATAACAAAGAGCTGTAGTTGATTTGAAAATGGAAACTTGATAAAAAAAAGTTTGCTATTAGGTTTATGCGCATGGCGTTAGCAGCTCTGTATACCTCCATAGCTCATTCATACGTGAAGTCAAATCAAATGATGATGCTGAATGAATTGTTGTTTTTTTTAGTACAAAGGGGTTGCGAGGTAATATTTTTGAAATCTTCATGGAATTGTTAGTAAAATTAATGCTTGTTCTGAATTAAAGCTGTATTGCATATTTACATAACATTAGTTATGTTGATGTCACTTGTACGTACGTTCGGAGAATCAAGCTATCTTTTTTCATCTGAGATTGAAAATTATCAAAAAAATTATTTCAGAGTTTTGAATATTCAACTTCATTAATTTTTCATTTTTTATTCAATCTGAATCTGGATTTGATGAATACATTTATAATATTATAATTTTACATTTCAAACAATTTAGAGCGTATCAAATTTATTTTTAACTCGGTAATTAGTGGATTGTCATAAATATAATAACGTAATTTTATTACTATTTATAATTTGGTAAAAGAATTTCAAAAACATCCTACATATTTAAATTTCTTACGGAATACTTCCAACCTAATAACTCAACAACAAAAAGAATTAACTTTAATACTTGACATCGTTTAACTGTGTTATTACTGAATCTCTCTGAACACATCCAGAACTGTGAATAAATATTACATCGTTTTGTTCTCCTCATTTAATTTATTAATTTGTTACAAAAGATTTGTTCATACCGAAAATTATGTTGTTTTGCATTACCACTTTGCAACAGCTTTTTTTACATAGTTCTAGTTTTGATTTGTCCCAAGAAGTGCGCAAAAACAACTTTTCAGCCATGATTCTGGTTGGTGCTGCTCTGAGAATACAATAGAATGGACAAGTCAACCGTGGATTACGTGTAGGTACAGTTGCTTGTCGGGCTTCATCTCTTCAGAATAAAATCCTCAATTTTTGGCCACTTTCTAGCACTATTTGATGCACGGTTTCGCTATCTCTTCATCTGATGCTTCTGCTGTTGTTGTTGACTCTTGTGAATTCTTCGACGGCTCTTAGGCTTGAAAGCTTCATCCATCCTGCTTTCATTCATTGCGAAAATATTTTGACTTCTCACAGGCCGGATCATCAATCATTTCAAAAATTGAAAGTTTAAAGATTTTTTACTTTGTTTGCTTGTTTTATAAAAGATCCGTTGTCGGAATACGTATTTTTTATAAGCGTATGTACTTTTTACCTTATCGGACAAAACGATTGTACTATATTACCAATAAAATTATTATGGATGGGTTTATCTATTTCGTAGGTTTTATAAGATAACTAACTTTTTTGTTATACAATAATGATGGTGAAACTAAGCTTAATCTAGCAATATCATTTAAATTTATTTGTGATCTTTTGTCTATAATAATTAAATTCTTACTAAAATTACTTAATGGCGTAGATCAAGCTTAAAATTAAGTAGGGAGGGCTGAAATGCCGACTTCTAGGTGAAGCTGAAGAGGACGACGGCGACACTTGATGAGAGTCTCCATAAGCTCTTGAAGTAGAATCGGCCACGGAGTAGCCGGCCTGCGTGATATTCAATGATATCGTCCCTTCATGAACCCCTTTCGAGTTCTTCACGAAAAATATGTACTCCCCCGCATCATCGTCCGCCACGTTGAGAATCGTCAATACAGCCAAGTAACAGTCTGTAGCTCGGTCACTGGCCTGGAAATGCAAACACAAAAAAATAGAATAAAAAATTTATTATTTTCAATCTTTCTTTTTCATACAATTTAATTTATAGAAATAATTGCCAAAAATAATATTTCAGTTCAGGAAAAGGAAAGAAGCCAAACAGAATCTCAGAAAGAGAAAATCTTATTGTGTGCCAGATTTTTATTTTTGAACAGACTTGAGAATTGTACGACTGGAATGACTTCTGTACTCTTCTCTCGGGCCACACGATATAGATTTCCGATTCAGATACCACCATATTTCCGACCTTTTTACAGTTCAGCTTAATTCCATCATAAAAGGGTACCAAAACACCAACGCAAAAAGTTTTTTTTCTTTTTTAACCAAGTCATGGAACCACATTGTTCCAGTCTGCAAAGGAGTTGATTTTATCTATTGTTGTGCTGTGCTGAAGACAGGACAAAATATTCACTTCTTCCTCGTCTTTCTTTTCTTACTTTTCTTAACAAGTCAAAATCACATTCAATGTGTTATATGCAAAGCTGTTGTCTACGATGAAGAAAATTGGCAAAGAATAGATATTCGTACTTGACGAAGAGGAGTTTGCCGTTTGCTTGAAACAATAGAAAAATATCTGAAGAGCTTTGGATTGGAATTGGAGGAGTGAGGAGTGCTGTTACTGCTGGGAGAAATAAAGAGTAGAAGATATCCTACCTTAAACACAATAATACTTTTCCAGGTTCTTTAAAATAAG
Organism: Lepidocyrtus cf. sotoi NNG-2020; assembly: GCA_027744475.1. NCBI lineage: Eukaryota > Metazoa > Arthropoda > Collembola > Entomobryomorpha > Entomobryidae > Lepidocyrtus > Lepidocyrtus cf. sotoi NNG-2020. The sequence continues at coordinate 6,971 of JAHZNJ010000292.1, forward strand.
ACAGACAAAGGAGCTTCGTTTGCTGGCATGACAGTAATCCAGTAGTGGTTTGATTTGTTTTCTCCTTCTCTGAGAATTTTTTGTTTTCTTCCACCACTTTTCTTTTCTCACATACTTTTTCCATAAAGGAAAAGAAACCCAAAGACAAAAAAGTTTTTGGAACAATGCCCATCTCAATTTTCATTCCCATTTCATTTCCAAATTGTTCCTTGCCTTGCCTTTCTACCACCATCGCACACCACTCTTTTTCTTGTAAGTAGTTTACTTTTTTAAAAAAAATACGACAATGAAAGGAGAAAAAAGTTTTCCTTTGCCTTTACCTACTTAAGTGCGAGTCGTGTCGTAAAAAGTAGAAGTAGATGCAAAATTATATCTGCACATCAGTAACCAACAGCAGCAAAACCCATAGGAAAACTGGAATGAATGAAGTAAAATTATTTTTCTGTCAACTATTTCTTCTCCCAATGCAAAACCCCTCTTCATCCACTATCCCCATTCAATTCTGCCTTTATTTGCTATCGCTAATGTTTCTATGGTCTCCATTTCATAAAAAGATTCAATAGAACTTTAAGTTCTTCTGTTGTCCAAAACAAACTTTATTTCCTTGCTTTTAAAAAAATCTGATTGTGTCTCACGAAAGGCATGATATTTTTTTGACAACTTTACTTTTTCAGATTTACTTTAATTTTTTGCAACAACAACAACAATCAAAGCAAAAGTACATAGCATTTTATATCTGCACACATTTTCATTGCTGAACTTTTCATTATTGCTGATTCTATTCCATTCCTTCCGAAGGAGAAAACTTATTTTTTCTTTTCAAACTGTTCATGATATCCATAGATAAGAAATTGTGAGATGGTTTATCCTCCAATCAGTGGAACATTTTATAAAGCCTTCTCCGCCTTTCTCTTTGCAATTTTCTTCCAAGCTACATTAAAGCAACAATAACAAAAACTATTTCCAAAAGAAAAATGATCAAACAAATGCATAAAAAAGGAACGTTACGAGCTTTCCGTTTAAGCTTATGTTTAAGTAAAAGCCAGAAAAATCGTCAAGAAGAGAATATAAGGATAAAACAATGGAAGACACGTCAAAAGAAAACTTAAATTATTTCGCTTGTTTCTCTCTCATAGCCAAATTCTTTTGTGTTCTTTCTCTTCCTATTTTTGTCTATTTTTAATAGCTATTCTCATCATCCTTCTTAGTTTTTAGGTTGATAAAGTGGAAACGTTTTCAATGGTTTTGTTATTTCTACACAAAAATGGGTCAATATATACAAACAAGCACTGTTTTTTATAGTTTCTGCTCATTGCATGAACTAATGAACTTGTTGTGTGTTTCCATATTTCTAAAGAAATATTAATCGTGAAGGGGGTAAAATAAAATAAAATTTCATTGTTTTTTAGCTAGACTCTATATTTGTAAAAACCAAAAAGCATTATCAGGTAGATTTTGTGATTTTCTTTAACTTGAACAACAACAAAATTCGCCTACTCGTAATTAGATAGACATTAAATAATAGAGCGCATTAAGATAATTTCTGGTCTATGTTCTACTAATGCTTCTTTCCAGGGATCAGCATAGATTTTGAATTAGATAATTAATTTAAATCACAGTATAATCAGCTGTCATTTCTTTAGTCCTTACATAAGATACAAAATTTATATTTTTATAAAAGGTAATGACTGAACCAGGAATCGAACCTGGGTCTCTCGCTAATTGCGTGCTACAAGATTGGTAGAGACCAACCCGCTTCTTCTTCCTGACAAATCGCTCAGTTTTTGTAAACAGTTCAATATACGAAAGATTTTTTTACAGCACCTTACAAGCAAGCGTCATACCACTAAACCATTCAGTCATGTCAAAGACATAAACAAAATTAGGCTATATAAAAATTTTGCCGATGCTTTTTTGCCTGATGCTTTTATGCCCGATGCTGTTTTGCCTGATGCTTTTTTGCCTGATGCATTTTGGTCTGATGCTTTTTCTACCAAGAGATATGCACTCGCTTGTGCTTTTAATACCAACATTAACCTTTTCAACGATTTCAAGGATGATTTGACAACAAAAAGCTGTTTGGTAAGACAATCATAAATTCGTGTGTTAAAGGGCGATGTATTATTTTTCCACCTTTTAAATGCAGGCGAAGCCAAAGATTCCAAAGCCAATGTCGATTTTCAACCTCCTTCTCCATCTCTTTGCTCCTCTCCCCATCTCAAAAAATTTGAATTTTTCTTTGTTTTTATTTCATTTTCTATATAATTACTTGCACGAAGAATAAGAAGAATTGGACATGTGTGTGGTTAATGAGAGCAAAACCATTAGGCCTCCAACATTTAACAAACCAATATCTATTTTTACCGTCTCATAAAGAAGAGCTCCGACACGATCATCCTTTTACCCTTTTTCATTTACATTCCACCCTCCTTTTATTTCCGCTTCTCGTGCAGCAACTCTTGATTATTCTGCTTTACTTGTACTGTACGTCTTGGTCGTTTTTTTACATAACTCACTCAACTCAGTTTCAGTTTCTTCTTCGTTTTTCTTTCATGATGAGCTGCTGAAGATATTCTTCAATTTTTGGATTCTGTGCACGAATCAGCCCCTTACAAAATCTTGTCTGAGACTTCTTCGTTCGAACAATGGGTGGGCATAACCCTACCACAATTCGTACATTTTACACATGCACGTCCATGGACCCTTCTTTTTAACGAAACTTATTCTAACTCAATCTTTTCATTTTCTCCTTTCCTCTTCTTATTTGAAAATGAAAATGAGGACAACAGCTCTTCATCCACCTACTATTGAGCAGGAATCCCCCCATATGGAATTTGCCTTTCTTCTATCCCAAATTCATATAAGACCAAGCCAAAATTCATTTACTTTTGCTGGTTTCGTTCATCCCATTCTATTCTTATTTTTCTTCAATATTTTTCGGTATTCTTCTTTATGATTTTAATCATATACGGAAACGAAATAGAAAATGCATTTTCCTGTCCCGCCTTGTTCTTCAAGAAAGGAAGGCGAAAGTAAAAATGAATTGAAGGGTGAAGACCTTGTTCAATCTCATTCCCACATCTCCCCTCCTCCCTTAATCCATTAATCTATTTTTCTTTTTCTTTTGATCTAATGCATCCTTTCTTCAACATAATAGCATAATGCAATGCGCATGATTATGATTAAAACAACTAATGTGGAAGTGAAAGTAAAGAGTAACGTACAAAATGTTTACTAAATACTTGCATATTTTATCTAAAATGTATTGCATTGTCATCTGGCAAAGAGTAAAACAGTAAAATGCACTTCTCAACTCAGCATTCACTCACCCTACTCACGACAATATTCAAAATCAGAATGAAAGAAGAAAACATAAGAATAAAAATGACAAGAGTAAAGTTGAGTTTCCAAGTTGATGTGATGTGTGGTATCCTTTCACTTGTGGCTTTCTCTTGTCAGTAGGGATGAGAGGAGGATTTCCATTCTCGTCTCCATACAGAATTCAATATTCATTCTCCAAGCACTAAGAAGCGCATGCAAGTATGGATTTTGTAAATTTTCATGTTGTAACCGTTACGCTTTGGCTTATATTATACAATTCCCCCTTTAAAACTCATTTTTAGTAAATTAATAACACTAGAAAGCTAAAATTGATCTCATACCTCTCTAAACTTATCATAAGAAACTTCGATCGAACAGAAAGCGAAAACTATTAAAAGGTAACAGCATGCATCGGAACAATAAGGATTATAATATTCGGAAAATGGAACATAACAGTGTGCAGAAGGAGGACGAAAAAGGTTCCAAATCTTTTAGCTTTTCTTCTTCTCTTTCTGTTATGGACTGAAAACTTTAACTGCTGCTGCTCCATATATTTACATAGAAAGTCAAAAAATTGAAAGAAAGGAAGGATGAATGAAGTGAAGCAAAATTGAGGAAAGTCCTTCTATGCCAGTAGCAGCAGCGGCAGTACACCGCACTTGATTAAAACCGATGAGTTCTCCTAGTTCCACCACACCCACATCATTTGCGGCTCGTTTTTGGACCGAAACCCGCATTTATTTGCATCCTTTATTAGGATCTCCTTTTCGGAGCTCATCTGCTTCTCTCATTCAACGTTAAACAAATTCTTTCATTTTTCATGCAGACCAAAAGTGGGAAGCAAAACCATTTTTATTATTATCATTTCCATTTCTACTTCTTTCTCCCTTCATTTTGTTTCCCTCTCATATTCACTTACTTAACTTGGAAGATTGAAAGGAATTTTACCACTGACACAAGTTTTAAGGCACCCCTTTCTTTAATAACTTCGACTTTCATTTAAATAAAACGAAATATTGGGTTAATAAAATTGCAAATTACAACCGAATTCCTTCCATTTAAAAATCCATTTGGCATACACTCACTCAATTTGATAAAGTTCTTGGTTAGAAGTTTGAGCATTCAAACATGAAATGTCAGCTAATTCTAAATCGATTGACAAGGTAAGAACAGCTTCTTTACTTTTAATTACATATAATCGACGTACAAAAATCATCAAACCTCCATTTCTTTTTTATAGTCTAGTCTGGAAAGAAGTGAGTGGTGATGTGACTACTACAGAGCCCTACTCTTATCATTATCAACATGTCATTATCTATTTTGCGGAGTTAGTAGAGTAGTTTTGCTGTGTCTAAAATGACCGTGAGAGATGACTTTTTATATTCGTTTTTAGAAATAGAAATCTTTTGTATTTTTATTCTTCTTTCTTCACTCAACAGCAAGTCACTTTGCAAAGTACCATCTCCACTCAAGAATAGATTACATGTCTTGATATCACAGAAATTCGTTTAGGTACTTTTTACTTTGTAAAAAGAAAGCTAAAGCAGCAACAGAAAAGTTCTTTGCCTAAACCCATTAGCAATTTGCTTCTTCTATTGGTATTCTTCCTACTCCATCATCACCCCGTTATAATAGGCATTGACTGGCTAGGCACCGCCGACGAAGAAAATGACTGCAATGAATGAATGCCAATGATGAGAATGATGGTAGTAGATGGTGAAATAGTAGTTAAGTTAATAAAACATAACGTATTATCTTAAGCTTAAGCTAAGCTACGATGATGATGAAAATCATAAAAGGAGTATACATATTGGAGGATAAAAGTCAACGCTAAAGCCATCGCATCGCCAGTTATTTTATTCTGCAATTTTTTTCTTAAGGCTGACGATTTTTTTCTTTCTTACCAAAGCCTTTTGCTAATATTGCTTCCTTCCTTCCGTCACTTTCATTCCATCCGTTTTTCCTTTTGGCTAATGTATTTTATTCTTGAAGAAAAAGAATGAATAAAAAGGATCACCTTTTATTTTCTCATACGGACGCAAATAAGCGTATGGTATTGCGTTGGTAAGTCTTTAGCTTAGCTTTGCTTTTGTAGTTGCTTGTTTGCTGTGTAGTTATGCGATGTCGTGAATGCGTGTTTTAGCTGGTTTTCAGAGGGACTAAAAGCCCATTCTATTATGAAGTAATCGGATTAGCTACTAACATCATAAAAGAAGCGAAAAAAGAGACAAAGGGAGAGAGATGCATGCTCACGCAACGCACACAACATTTTTTGTCTATCTTTCTCTTCCCATTTCTCTTTTTACTACCCATTACATTTATCTATGCATTACTTTCACAAAATGAGAATGAATATTGTGCTTTATTGTTCTCGTTCTCCCTTTCTTTTGGAGTTTATCAAAGACACCATCATCGTATCATTATCGTTATTATTTTCTTTATTCGTTTACTTTCCTTCAAATATTGTTAGTGTGAATTTGGAGGAGTATGGAGTATTTGAAGCTGTCTCGGGAAAAAGAACAATAAAATGGAATCTTCTGATAATTGACAAATTGATTGATTGATTGAGGACGTGACTAGACTTTAAGCCACTTAAAAACAAACTATTATATACACTTAACCTTAACGTACTTGCATTCATTAGTTTAGAAAAATATCAAAATGTCGTCAGAGAAAGTGCTTAATAATTTGCTGAAAATTAATTCTGCGTTTAGTAAACCAATGCATATTTACGTTTGGCTTTATTGCGATTTATTTTAAGAAAGCTTTGACTAAAAAGCAAACCAAACAATACCAAATCCAAGCTCATCTTCAAACAAAAATTCCTTTTCAGAGGAATTTACTAGGAAGGTCTTCTGCTATAAAGTAAGTAGAATGGATCAAATAAAATATGTCACTTTCACACAGGAAGACAAGGAACATGGAACGTGATGAAATGCTTTAATTGCAATAAAAAAGAGAAGGACTGCGTGCGGTGTTGTGAACGGAACGGAAAGAAGCCAAACTCGACGCAAAACAAACAGAAGAATACTAAGCTTTCTATATCTCTAGAACAAGCATATATTTTGCTACGTTATGAGTCTTTGAAAAAAAAGTCATTCGTAGTAATAGTGGTAGAAAAGAGAACATGAAAATGTTTCACATAAAATGGATATCCTTTTAAAAGCCTTTTCCTCTTCTTTGAGGAAAGGAGAAGTGCAAAGAGAGAGGACGAAGAAAACAAATTTATGGAAGGCCATGAAATATGTCTTTGCTTTAGTTTCACTTGGTTTTTTGACCGGTGCAGAACTCGTCGTCTTCGGTCTTCTCTGCTGTTCCACGGCTCCGTATTTTACAGAGAGAGAAAAACATGGTAGACTGACTTATGAACTGACTCTGTTTGACTGATGACTTTAGATAGAAATAGATGTATTGAAATGAGTGGAAAACTGTGTTAAGCTGGAGTTGGCGCTCCTACGCTGATAATGGACTTCGTCCATGTCATAAATGAATAAAAATAGAAAAGTGAAATGGAAAGTGTACAGGAGCAGGGAATGAAATGTAAAGAGACACTTACAGAAAGCTTTTGGGCGACGTATTTGTTCCGGTGTTTGGATCCAGGTCGGAGGGCCACATTACCGAAGATCCAGAATGCACGTTCGGGTGGTGGATTGGCACACATCTCCACTGACAGGGACAATGGCTGTCCAGCAAAGCCCATTATTGTCCTATTCGTTGGATACACAACTGGACGTCCTGCAATGAAAAGCAATCATCTCATTTTTATTATTATTATCATAATAACATCCTTATTTCCTACTCCCTTCCCTAATGAATAAGAATATTATGACTGACTGGCTGTGAGCAGCAAGCAGAGCACCATCGTCGTAAGAATAACCATTTTATTTTTAACCGACCCGAGAAATCACAACAATAAAAATCATCTTCCTGTCTTTCTACTGCTCCTTTTCTACCCCACTGAGAAGTGAAACATAAATAGTTTCTGCCTTTTTTTTCTACTTTTATGCTCTCCAGGACGCTTTTTGCTTTCATTTGACATTTTTATTTACTTTGAAGTAGTCCGCAGTAGTTTTACATCGCATCATTATCATTTCAGATACATTTACAAACGAACTGAGGATGACGACGACGAGAACGATGAATGATTCTGTGTTGTTACTCTGTGTGCCACAGTGGCACTGCCACTTTCTGTTTAAAAAGAGATACAAAAAATGCTACTTAAAGTGAATAAATTTTTATATTTATGATAAGATCAGTTTTCAGTAGCTCACTGAACTTTTAACCAGTAAGTAATTCTATGCAGCGAAAATATATGGGCCCAATCCCAACTAAACTACCTTAAATTCAACTCCAAGTGACTATATTTTAGTTATTACTAGGCCGCCATTGGTTCTCATAACGCCTTCTTCTTTTTTTCGACTTTCAAAAACGGTAATAAATCATGTCATACATAACGTCGCGTTGTCCAGCAAAATTATGAGCAGCGAAGCCGTGTTTTTTTTTGTATAATTGTGTCAAACTTTCTCTTGGACAAAAGATTGCTTTTATGTTTTGAAAATGGGCTTTCAAGAATAAACCTACATTGCGGGGGTGATGCCATTGCACTCTCCCTGGGAAGGAGCAAGGGAAAGGTTGGAAGTTACTTTTAGACCCTCTCGGATGGAAATAACGTAGGAATCCCGAGCCCATCATAAAAACCAAGCAGAATGAATGCGCATCCGATGCAATACATAAATAATCCAAGTAGGCGCAGGTTTGGTACGTAACGATTTTGGTGCGAAGAGTGTAAAAACTCTGTGAATGAATGAACGAAAAAACTACTTGAATAATATTGCGCAGCATAAGTAAACTTTTTGTGTGTGATGCAATGTTGCAGTTGTTATAAAAAAGGTTTTTTATTTGATTTGAAGGCTTTTTGGTAAAACTCTACTTGCTTATGCTCGTTAGTCAAACGACAGTTGGTTTCAACAGTTGCTAGTCACTGCAAATAACCACAAGTGTGACCGTTGCTAGTCTGGTATTTTTGCTGGTATCAGATGGTCATGCATGTACAAAATGTTAAGCAAGACTTGCTTAGTGCTGCTGGTAAATGGTACTCTGTACGAGTTGCATGTCTGCATTTATTGCCTTCTTTACATAAAAAATATGTATAAAGTGGGAAAGAAAACTCCAGGAAAAACACCAGAAGAAACAATGGACAAGTCCAAAAAAGTAGAAAGAACCTTTCACAAGTTTTTTTGTTTTTTCCCTTCTCTCTCATTTGAGTTATTTTTTCTCCAAAAAGAAAGAAAAAAGAGAGAAATGTTGCATCTGCGTCCATTTTAGAAGAAAAAGTCACAACTTGTGTGGTGTGGTGAAGCCAATACAATACGATTTTCTGATTGTGGGGATTGCTGCTGCTACGAATTCTTACGAAAATGTTGCATCACTTAAGTTAAATCTTTTCCCCTCTCATCACATTTTTGTATCAGTTTATATTAAATTTAGGGGAAAGTTACATAGGCTTACTATGGCACGTTGCCTGTCTAGGTCGGGGATTTTGTTACGATTTTTATATTTCTGTACAATGTATTTTGTACAAAGATTGGGTTTGTTCGGCTATTGTTGTGTCTGGTGTATTTACAGCAGAAAATATCCATGTGGGAGAAAAGAAAAAGAAACAAGAGAAACGGGATTGAAGGATCGAAAACTTTATTTCATCCCTGTGGAACGATCAAAAACCGGAGTTGAGTTTAGTTCTAGTTTGGTGAATGTGGACGGTAAGAAAAGTATGAATGGATCTGTTTTTCATGTTAAAGAAGAATTTTGCTCTCCTTCGTTTTCTTTGTAAAATGGTAGAGTGCTACAGAGAAAATTCTCTCTCTTTATCAATGTCATCCCATCTTGTCCTTTTGTACCAAAAGTACTACTGTTGCATGTATTGCGTTTAATATTTTTTTAAACAACATTGTTGTACTAACGAAAATTTCTAATGAAACGTTAATCTAATTCTATGTACAATGACAAATCGCTAATTTTATTTTATTTAACGGTATCTTGCTTAGCCTTACCCCGGTCCATCTATCTAAATAATTACAATAATACTTTAATAATTTTCCTTACCCGTTACAACAATGAGGACGTCATGAGTCTGAGCTCGTCTCTCCTCCAGTCCTACTCTATTCTGCGCCACGCACCGGTAATTACCCGCTTCTTGATATAATATCTTATCTAGGATGAGATCTTGGCCGGACCCAACTGTAGTTAAGG